>JBBIGA010000126.1:6692318-6711372 GCA_037576975.1 Alestes dentex
ATTAAATCACTTATTTCTAGCTATTGCTTAATCTTTGTAGTTGCTCAAAATTATTACCTCAAGTTAAATACACTTTTCGTGTTGATAACTTTGTGAACAGCATCTCAGTTTGTCAGAAAACGTTTAATTTCTAATTATGTGTTGTTGTTGTTGTTGTTGTTAAAGTTTTGGGAAAGGCAGTAAAGTAACATGACGTTAATAATATTGCAGTAGGTCTGCTTCTTATTATTTCATTAGGAAAAAACAAACATTTTTTATGGTTGCTCAACATATGGCACGTTATTTGTGTGATTTAGTTGACAAATATTATTTTGACTGTGGACTCTCAAAATACAAATTTTTGCAGCCCTAAATTGGACTCTGCAGAAACGTACTGTTTAATCACGTACTGTTCCTTAAATGACAAGTCTTTGCCTGTAATGTTTTCCTTCAGCCGCTTGTGTAGTTGAAATTGGCACAAGAGTTATCTCGTTTTTATTTGGTTTAATGATTTAATTACCGTGTTGGCCATAGAATTCTTATTTGGCAGGAATGTATTTGTTTTGTTAAAAACTACCCACTTGTGTTGAGTATTCCTGAGAAAAAAATTCAAAGGCATTTGCTCTTGCCAGGTGGCCTAAAGCTTTTTTACCTCCCCATGTGTCTTGCAGAATATTTTATGAACCTGTGCTTCTTGTAAGCATTTTTTAAAGCTGTTATTGGTGGTTGTTCATGTTAGCTTCTAGACTTTTTCTGTGATACTGCCTAAGGTGGACAGGGGTTTCCTACCCAGAGGCAACATTTGTACTTCTTTAAATATGTTGAGAAGCATTTTGAGAAGTATTTTGGATTTCTCAGTGACCAGCTGAGTATTTTGGATTTCTAGAGTGCTTCAGTGACCAGCTCCAAGTGCATGTAGGTGTAGAAAAGGTCTGCAACTGTATGTTTTGTCATATTTTTGGGCCTTGACCTAGTTGCTATACCCTTGATCTTGTTTGTGGTTTTAGGGGTGCAGAGATACTGTATAGCCTGGCTGTGTCCCACGCTCGCCATGCAGGGATGGAGGGACGCTACCCCACATCGGACTACTCCCTTCTGACAGATGCCAGACGCAACATTGGCCTTTTCCAGCACCATGACGCCATCACCGGCACTGCCAAAGAGGCTGTTGTCATTGACTATGGGACCAGGTCAGGCTTTAATGCCAGGCTAAGTGAACTGAAGGGTTAACAAAATTATTCCCAAATATTCCATCTGTACAAGCTAACATGAAGCTCTAAAAATGAAATATTAAGTTGTGGAAGGTTTGCCAAAACAATTAGTGAGAGTAATAAATTGTACTGTGAGTACTATCTAGACTAAACTCTTACCTTTTGATATTCATTTTACATTTGTTGGCTCCTTTCTGCTTTTGCAGGTTGCTGCGCTCTCTTATTGGCCTGAAAAGAGTGATCATTAATGCAGCACATTTCCTTATAATGAAGAACAAAGATGTTTATCGCTTCTACCAGACAGAGCCCTTCCTGGAGACGGTGTGGAGAGCAGAATTATTCTGTATAATGCTTGCATTATCTGTTTATTTTAAGCACATCTCATTTAAAATGTCACCTTCTCTTCGTGTTGTGTATATGTGGGTGGGTTGGCATATCTGCAGGATGATAGACGTGCTACACAGGATTCCCTACCTCAGCGGACACTGATCGAGCTGGATTCCTCTCCCCGGTAAGCCACTGAGAGAGCAGTCAACAAAAGCTGGTATTCCAGTACACCAAATGGTAAAAAAACAGCAAATAAGTTTTCGAGTAAATGACCTTGATCTTTAACTAGTCCGTCGCTTCTCTTGCCCAGGTATCTGGTGCTATTTAATCCAATTGAGCAGGAGCGCCTGTGTGTGGTTACTGTACTGGTTAACTCAGCAAAGGTGAGGGTGCTCACTGAGGATGGACAGACTCTACCGGTGCAGCTCAGCGCACAATGGAGCTCTGCTGTACAGATGAGTGGAGAAGTCTACCAGGTGGGTAGCTGTGTCTCTGACTCTAAAATAGAGTTGACCATTTTTAAACACTTTTTTTGCTTTTTAATGCTCTGAATGGTATTTTGAATCTTGAAGAAAACAACCAAGATTTTTTTTCAACTATGAATTTCAACACTAAGAATTGCAGTTAAGAGTAAATGGGTCTAACATTAAAAATATATACTTGTAACTATATATATTAAAAAAAAATAGAGTTGACAAAATGGAATTGACCATTTTTTTTAAACACTTATTTTTCTTTTGAATGCTCTGAATGGTACTTTGAATCTTGAGGAAATCAACAAAGATTTTTTTAAATTACAAATTTTTACTCTAAGAATTTAGAGTTAAGAGTAAATGGGTCTAACAATGCATTGAAATGTTGTGACAATTTTCATTGTGGACATGTGATAATGCATCATGAAGAATAAGCATTCTATTAATTATGATAATTGATGTAACTGTATTGTTTATAGTATTAACAACCCTGTCCAACGCATTGTCCTGCATCGCCCCCTTGTTATCCATCTCTAATTTTAGTAGTAAATTGTGCCACAACTGAATACAGTCGTCATTTTTCTTCCTTCAGATTTCATTCTAAATATTGTGAAAATAGTGAATTATTCTTAATCTTTTTTTTTGTTGTTGAATTCATTGTGAGAGCATGAACCATGAGCCCTGACTTGTCTATCAAACCGAGTTGAGTTGACTGTATTGTTAAACCCTTAGTTCTCTCTCTTTGTGTAGTCAAATGTGCACAGTAGCAGCTATTCCTTCTTTACTTTTTCTGCTCATACTGGTCTGGTGAGCAGAATGTCATAAAACCTTAGAATAAAATCTTCAGTCACTGATATGAAACATATTTTGAAGAGATTTTTAATTATCATTTTATTACTCAGGATAAAGTGAATCTGCCATGTTTAATGGCTTGGCATGCAGTGTTCAGTAATGAAACTGATGCTCTTGCACAGATACTTGTAACAATATAATGAAAATGTTTTTCAGCTGGTTTTAGTAACCTTAGATGTAGGGTTGGATGAAATGTGAGAGAGTTGCTGTGTGTGTGTCTGTGGATGCTGTTCCTATGTCTGACTTGTCTTGTTCTGCTTGGCTGGCCTTTGTTCAGGCTTCTTTTATGGCCCGCCTGCCTGCTCTGGGATTGGCTGTGTTCCATTTGTACGACTCCGTTGACTCCCCCATGACTCTGCGCTCCGATACACTGCTAAGGCTTCCAGGCCGTAGCCAAAGTGTGCGGGGAGTGGACCCCCTGCCTGTCCGCTCTCAGGTGGCTGACCCTCAGCCCTTCTACGTCCAGACCCAGTCTCTAACACTAGGCTTCTCTGGCATCACAGGCCTGCTGGAGGTGAGAGAACCCAGGGAGGGCAGGTCGTTAACTGTGTGAGAACTGTGTTCTCAGAAAGACACTGAACTGCATGCATTTGTGGTTTTATCTTTGTTCTGTTAACAGCTAAAAATTCAAATGTTTAGGTTTTTTTTTTTTTCCTGTAATTCTCCTCCTGTGAGTGATTCTTTGTGTATTCATGTTTTACGACAAATGGGAAATGGTAGAACTGCAGTTTTAAAATACATCTTAGCTGCTGTATCTGATTACATAGTTTGTTTTCCTCAGATCAAAGCTTGGGTTCTGTATTTTGAATTTCACTTCACTTGGGTGTCTTAAATCCTTTATAGTGCTTTAAAGTACTCTTCTGGGTGTATTTGTGGTTTGGAAACTTTGCAACATAAGCTGCTCAAACGTTGTTTATCTATATTGAAGTATATAAGGCAGCGAAGTTTGTGGAACATATTTGTGTATACTTACTTTGAGACATGCAATATTTATGAACTGTGATTTCTCTCTTTATCTCTCCCAACCTCTGTCTCTGCGTCTGTTAGAGTATCCGGCGTAAAGACGACCCACAGGAGGTTAGGGTACAGATCCAGTTCTTCACTTATGGAACTCGTCCTTCCAAGGACAAGAGTGGAGCCTACCTCTTCTTACCAGAGGGCAAGGCCAAAGGAACTTCTTCTCTTTAGACTTTTGTTTTTTTTTTTTTTTTTTTTTGGGTAATAGTCTAACTGATGAGAAAGTTCATTCTTACTATTTGTTTCAGCCCTACACTCAAAGGGAACCTCCCATTGTGCGAGTTGTGGAGGGTCCTCTTTTTGCTGAGGTGGTTACATACTACCAACACTTTCAGCAGACAGTCCGCATACATAATGTACCAGGTATACACACTCCTGCATTCGTCTCATGTAAATATGCAGATACCCACTTCTCCCTTTCACATGTGCATATCTGTCCCCCACAGGTGTGGATGGTCTGTCTCTGGACATCACCACCTTGGTGGACATTAGGGACCAGACTAATAAAGAACTGGCCATGCGATTGCTCACAGACATTCAGAGTGAAGACACCTTCTACACAGACCTCAATGGCTTCCAGGTCAGTCCGACTGAACCTTTTTTCCAAATCCCCATCGATGCACCGGATATTTCTTCTCTAATCCTCTTAGGGGCCTACAGGTGTGCTCTCTCTTGCTGACGTGGTGCAAAAGCAGCTGTCGTGCTCTTTCATCCATCTTGGCAATGAACCCGTATGACACCAACACACAGATTAAAGCTAGTTTTACAAGTGGAGAATCCTGATTAGCAATGTAATTTAGTCAAGAGTGATTATATTATGAAAAAATAATGTTTAGTTTCATACACTAAAAATATGTCCTCGACAAGAAAGTAGGGCAAGTTTGCGCTTATATTTTATCGTTAGTTTTTAGGCCCCGGAGTGTAGTCCGAATATGAGTTTTTATGAGATTTTTTTTTTTCTTTGAGTGGTTTATTAAAGTTATGGCTCAGATAAGAGTCTGAAACTAGCCCATGATGATTTTTTTTTTTTCCTCCGCTGATGAGTGATTATTGCTCTGTCTCAGATCCAGCCGCGCAGATACTTACAGAAACTTCCACTGCAAGCCAACTTCTACCCCATGCCTACCATGGCGTACATCCAGGACAGCCAGTACCGTCTGACCTTGCACACAGCCCAGGCCCTGGGAGTCAGCAGCCTTGCCAGCGGTCAGCACTCTTGAGCAAAAATTAGGGGAAAGAGACTGAGAAAACTCTAAATTGTACTATTCACAATTTCATACATAGCGTTTCTAGCTTTCACTCTCCCTGACTCGTGCTGTCCTCTTCCTCCTTATGTTCTCTCCACAGGTCAGCTGGAGGTGATTCTGGACCGCAGATTGATGCAGGATGATAACAGGGGTCTGGGACAGGGTCTGAAGGACAACAAGAGGACAGCTAACCGCTTCCGTCTACTGCTGGAGAGGAGGTCTAGCAGCAGCAGGGTGAGTGGAACTGGCTAAGCTGAGCCAAGGGGCTGAGTGGGCTCAACCATTAGGTGGCACTGCTTCCATATTGCTGAGGCAGACCTACTGTTGGGCGTAGCCAAACAAAAATTGAGGCTTTTATGCTTGGACAATTTGTAAAGATGAGTTCACTCTGCTTGTTAGCTGAGTGTTTGCATTGGACCATGTCTTCATGCATGCCGTTACGAATGAACTAAAATGTAGATTTGTGTGTTGAAACAGTTTGAATTGGTACTGAATAGAAATGCTGTTAGGTTCGTGATTCTTGGGTTTGTTCCTGGTGTCACTGCTGTCCATCATACTCTCACTGGCTTTCATTTCATGCCTTTTCATCCTTTTTGCTTTATAACTATTATTTCCCTCTCATTGTGCTATCATTCTCTCTCATTCACTCCCTCCCTTTCTCACTGCATGCAGCCTGTGGGCTCCTATGCCAAAGTCAGCCACATGTTAAATAAAATCATCGCTCATGTTTTTGGAGACAGCAAGAAAGAGGTAATGTTACCACAGCAACTCAGGGCTTGTAGCAGACTCTTATGCCTCCTCCACTGCTCTGCTGTAGCTTTAGGCTAATGGGTAGTACTTTGTTCCTGTCCATTACCTTAGCTGCTTTCTATTCTGTGTGTCACTGATGATTTAGTACCATTTTTCACTTCTGCTCTCTATTATTTGGTCATCTTGGTCCTGTAGACAAACTGGTGCAGAACGGGATGTAGTCTTATGATTAATATTAGACTGTCAAGCCAGAAGTGGGGCTTTAAATGCTTATAATGAGAACTTGTTTTTCTATTTGATTTGTTCCATTGGTGTAGTTGGTGGTCGCATGTGTGTATTTCTTGACTGTTGGTTGCCTGTGAAACAACTGTCGTTATGCAAAAGCTTATTTTGTGGAGAAGCGTACTTCTCTAATCTTTACATGTGCTTCTACAGGCTGTTGACAGTGGACCAGTCAGTTTCCCATCACTGCTGAGTCATATGACCTCTGCCATCTTGAACCATGAGGTCTTGGCACTTCCGGTTATTCCAAAGAAACGGGGTGTGCCACCTCTTCGTACTTTCTCCCCTCTGGCAACAACACTGCCCTGTGACTTCCATCTTCTCAACCTCAGAAGCATCCAGAACCAGGTTAACTTGCACATATATGTGTACTTTATGCTGTTTTGTATTTGGAAATCTCAGTCTCCATGTGTTTTATAATTTTTTTTTGGTCATACGAGTACAGTAACCCCCCGGTTTTACGCGGATCAGGATTCAGTCACACGTGGATTTTTTCTGAGAACCTAACTGATAGTTTTACGCAGAAATCTCCACAATATAACGCAGAACCTGCAAATATTCTCCGCATTTTTTTTCTTTTTTGGTGGCGATATGTTTTTCACGCATTTTACTTCTAAATTATTAAGAAAAATTTACTAATTTTGTTATATAAATATGAACGTCAGTTCAGCTACATTTCCATATAAAATATAACTGTATAAATGTTTTTGTACAGTCGTGAGAACACAAAGAAAACGCTTTTGGGAGTTAAATATGCTGAACTCAGAGCACTGGCGGACTGGGACTAAAAACAGCCTGGACTTTCTTCACCAGCTGGCAGAGCTCTGTCTGCGTCTCGGCTGAGAAAGACAGGCCGACAGCCGCCGTGCATCGGACAGCCGTTCTTTTCCAGAACACGCAGATTGCCAGCCCGTCCCTGACTCATCTTGAGTGTTTCTCTTGTTTTTCGTTTTGTTCTTCTTAAAGCCCAGTAGTTTTATTACTGTAAATTAAATTAAAAAGGCTGTTGAGCTCAGTCGCCGTCCAATTTCTGCTTTAACCGGCAGGTCTCTACAATACAGTCCTCCTGAAGAACCCTGAATAAGACGCGCCGCTGATGAACAGTCAATTATTGATGTAAAAATTATTGTTGATTACCCCTACGTTTTACTGCGTTTTATTACTAAAATTTATTTATAAAATGTATTACTGTATTTACCTGTTTTTACCAAAGAAAACAGCGCATACCAAAGAAAATACCCGTGCATGAATTACAGTACAGTCTGTATGGGCTTACCTTTATATTTTCGTTAAGGGTAATGTATTAAATGAAATTAAAGTGTTTTGGGAGCATATTTGGGGCATATTTAGGGTTTGCACTATAAAAATAGGCATTTTTATTTACCAAAACACAACGTTTTTTTCACTATACGCGGGTGCTCTTGGAACGTAACCCCCTCGAAAAGCGAGGGATTACTGTACTTCGTATCGGTCTGAATCCGTACAACACATTAAAGTAAGGTTTTGTTAGATATAAGATACTTTTTGTTTTGAATTTTGTTCACAAGCACAAAATGTGTTGTTCTTACCCTATAAATGCGAATTGGAGCAACAGTTTTTAAGCTTGTATTGTCTATCGTCTTCAACTTGCCATATCAGGGTTAATGATCATTTGTGAATTGTAAAAATTGCACTGCATTTTTCTGAAGGCTGCTTTTCTGAATAATGTTTGGCTTCTAAGTGACGGTAGTGTCTTAACTGGCAGTCAGCTGTGCTAGCTTACTGTCCTTTTAATGTGGACCTACAGAAAAATCTGTCTCTTTCCCTTTTTGGAACATGCTATTAACTGAGGTAACCTTTCTGATTTTTCATCAGAAAAAGAAAAAGTGCCCATGATGTAGTTTATGGAAGCCGCGTCTATCTCGTTATAAAAACAACAGAAAAAAGCTGCCTCAGGGTGCACAAAAACACATCTAGTGTGAACTCCCTTAATGAGCATATTTATTTTTTCATTATTAATGTGTTTCCTTTTAAATGTATTTGTTAGGTAGTATTCAAGGGGAGGATCTTTGTACGTGTGGCTTGTCAGTACTTTTAGCAATTCTTGACAGTGTGGTTGGTTGTGGACGTTTGTCTTATTGCAGTGGTGTTTTCTGTTGTCCACAGGATGTTCATTCACCGTCCCCGTACACAGCTCTTCTACTGCACCGCCTGGGACTAGACTGTGGGCTGGAGGCCCAGAACCCTGGTTTTAACTGCACTACCACGCAAGGCAAGGTCAGTAGTTGGAGCAAAAATGCAGAGACCCAGTCATAGCAGCTTAAAAAGGATTTTAGTACAAGGTGCAGCAGAAGTCTTTTCTGAGATTAAGAAAGTGGAAAAAAATACCTGACAAAGCTTGTGAAGGCTTAAAGCCAAAGTATGCCCAAGCTTGCTTTTATGTGTTATGTTTACTCTGGTGAGTGAATTTTTTTTCTGTCGAGCCAGTTTTAAATCCGTACTGGAATTAAGTTTGTGTTCCATCCTGGAGACTGAAAGCTGTCGTCTGCTCTCGTGTCTGTAGTTGGCTGTGTCGGCGCTGTTCCGTGGTTTGGACCTGCAGCTGCTGCAGCCCATGTCCCTGACGCTGATGTACTCGGGCGCCCCTCTCTCCAACAGCTCCATCATCAGCCTGGAGCCCATGGAGCTGTCTGCCTTCAAGCTCAAACTGCGCTAGGAGTCAACACACTGGGGCCAAGTCCCACCGCAGCAGCCTACACACTGCTGTCAGAGCAGAACGGCTGGACAGTTTCTGTCTTACTGGCAGAGGATGAACTTAAACTCTCCAAACCAAGATAATGTATGTATCAACATGGAAGTTGCTGGACCCTATAAAAGACATTTTTTTTCCTTTTTTAATTGAGGGAGATTTCAGCACAAGATAACAGATGAAGTAGCTGTCCCTGAACTGAGGGAAATGAAAATATGAAAAATCTTTGACATTCTTTTCTTTTTAATATGCTTGAGATTCAGATCCACTAGTGTTTTTTTTTTTTTATTATTTTTTTTTTAATAGACATGGGTGATTAATGATGATTTGATACTTCATTATTTTTGTTTGTTGTCCTGGCTGGAACCACTGACACACTCTCTCGTTCTCTCTCTCTCTCTCGTGCTCTCTTTCTCTGTCTCTCTTTCTCTCTCTCTCTCTCTCCCTCTGCCCCTCGCTCTTGCTCTCTCATTCTCTCTCTCTCTCATTCTCTCTCTCTCTCTCTCTCTGCTTTATCTTGCTCTTGATGAAATTCTGGAGACTCTGTATGTAAATACGTCATTAGCTCTTCATGAACTAATGGTACGAGTGCAATATGTGAAGCTTCTTTTGGGAATAATGTGGGGTTTTTTTTTGTTTTGTTTTGTTTTTTGTTTTTTTGTTTTTTTTGGACAACTCCATTCTGCAGAAGTCGTGCTTGAAACTATGTCGCTGTCCTCTGAGCTCCAACCTCTTTTCCCTTTTTATACTTTGGTGGACTGTGCTGCTTGCCATAGCTGCATGTTCCTGTGAATGTGTGCTCGCTCACTCATTTTGGCAGCTGAGAGGAGACGTTTAGGGACTTGCCCCAAAGAACGCCTTGCTCCCACTCAACAATCAGTCAGTGGTTAAGCCTGGTTGGGTTCTCCTTATCTCGAGTTCTCTGGATCTTTTTGTTTATGTGAGATGTAGTAGTTGGCTTTCCCTTCCCTTTATATCTGGGTTGTCTATCATTGTCTGCCCCTTTTTGTTACTGAATAATGCTGCCCTCTCCACATAAGCTGGTTTTGAATAACCTGCATTTATATTTTTCCTGGCCCATAGTGCTAAGAATGGTGTAGCATGAAGTATGCAGTAGATCGGGGTGTCGATCCTAAGTGCTGGATGCCAGCAGCCCTTCAGATATTAGTGTTTAACCTCTTAAAGGTGTTTGGTCTAGCTGAAGTTAGATCAGGTGTGATTGACGAGGTAGCACACTAAAGTCAGTGCAGTGGCCCTTCAGAACTGGAGATCAGCATCCATGCAGTAGATAACAATACCTCCTGTGTTCTACAAAGAAACATTGACGTGCAATATACTGTAAGAAACATGGGGAAGAGATATGAACATAAATGGCACAGAGGGGAGGTAAAGAAGGCAGAATGTATGCCTTGTGCACTGGTTACCATCTTGCACATAATACGAAGAGCCTGAAGGCTTTTCTTGAACCCATATGTGTAGAGATGAGTAATTGTTAACTCCAGTTGCTTTGTGCTGAGGAGAACCCTAGCCATAGCAGATGCATTGTAAAATTCCATTCCAGTGGTGTCTGTTATAATGTCTCTTCATTGTGTGTGTCTCTCTGTCTGGATGCAGTCATCCTCACTACTCAGTGCTTACCTTTGCCATTCAATGTGAGAGCATTACATTCTGCCAGGAGGAAGAGGTCTATTAAACTGTGATGCTGTCTCTAGTTTTACTCCCTGCTATTCTTACTCACCAGCTCTGCTGCTCACCTTGAAATAGCTTACCCGTGTAGACTCTCAAACCTGTGAATTACTGTGAAAGCTGAATACACATCATTTCTCCAAATAGACTGCTGTTGGGGCAGGGGTCAGACACACTCACGGAACAGTTGTCACGATTACTTACAACTATGCTGGACAAAGTCTGGTTCCAGACTATTTCTTTTTTTACAACCTGCACAACTCCACCGTTAACTGACCAAGCCACTCGCCTGACACTTCCAGATGGTGCTAAAAGTACGGAATGAATCAGAGGCTGATAACACTTCTCTTGGTGAGCTGTAGCTCTACCTTGCAGCAAATGAAGATCTTAAAAACGTTTTATAAAACATGCATCAAGTTTGTCTTGTACAGTTGCTTACCTGTGCCACAGAGAATGTACATTTGGAGCTATGGGGAAGGGGGCTTAGATTTTTTTGTTTGGGAAGCTTGGAATTATCTGGTTGATTCTGGTGGGGTTTTTTTAGGTTTGTTTTTGGATGATGGTACAACTCTGCCTTGAGCTGTTTTGTCCCTTTGCCTGCACAGCGTAAGTTTGCCTCTCATATCGCGGCCCTGCTGCTCATCCTGGCTTACTTTGCCCTCAAACCATTCATAATTGCCCTCGAGCTGTTTTTCATTCCTGTAGAATGAGGTTTTTTTTTTTGTTTTGTTTGATATGTATATTTCCTTTCTGTGCTTATTCCCCCTGGAAATGCAAATGAGGAAAATGATGCATAAAAGAAGCAAAAATGCAGCTAAAGTTGACATTTAATAAACATCAAACAACATTCTAGACATGTCATAGCTGAGTCTGATGCAAGTGGAAGGGAATATAGTCCTCAACGGATAAAACATATGTCACCACATGCATGTTTGGCTTTGCTCCTAAGACAAAAGCCTCACATGGTGCTTCTCCTTAGTGCACAAGCAGGGGGCAGTAGGGGGTCGTCTTCTCTACACCAGTTTGATCTGAATGTGAGTAGAGGTCCTCCAGTGACGCTTCCCTTTTTATCTACCACCCACGTCCCAAGCACCAGCACAACTCCAGATCCTGCCCCCGCCATTTGAGACCAGCCCACTCTCTCTCTTCACCCTCTCTGGAATGAGGTAGAAACTGCCTGCGTACACAGCCCTGACACCAATTTAGAAGTTTTTCTTACAGTAGCAGAGGTGAGCGTTTTAGGTGTGTTGCGCAGCACTGATTCTGAAGCTGCCCTGGGGCGTCGAAGGCATCAGCGTGAACGCTCCCCTCGGTCCTAAACAATCTGCCCGTCAGAACAGAGGCGAGACGAGCAGAGAGTTGATGCCAAATGCAACCTTGCCTCTGGGGCTCTGATGAAAAGACGAGCATGCAGATCAGGTGCACTTATGGAGTCTTGATGGAAGTCCCTGGTCACAGGACACACAGAGGGAGAGTAGAATAAACATATGTTCCCTTTCTAAAGAAAGAAAAAAAAAGAATTTCTAAAATAACTACAGGAGAAGGCAAAAACATTCACATCTACTGGAGAAGGAAAACACATTCACATCTACTGTTGAGTTTTTATTCTAATTCTGGAGCATTTCTATTAGTTACATAATGTCAGAAGCAGTTGCTGTGTTTAATTGATGGAGAAATATGAGATATAGCCTATATGGTTTTCATTTGATGATGTATGTACAGCATTGCTGTCATCAAAACCTCATTACTCCACCTGAGCATGCTTGTTTAACGAAAGTCAACTGCCCTTTGTCTGAACATTTTATTTAAAATCCTGCTATATAAAAGTTATGAATGTTCCTTCTGTTAATGTTGGCACTCACACTGCTTACCCAAACGTCCAGTATTAATGTCACAGGACTGAAGGTTAAAATCAAGGATCCCACATCATGGCTTCAGCTTTGAAGTGAAGTTGGTATGCAAGCTTCCACACCTGGCTGAGTGGTACTAATGCAATTAATTTGAGGCTGGTGAGAACATCTGGAGGGGATAATCAGGTATATTCAGGAAGGCTGGAAGCAAATGGCTTAAGTATGGCACAACATGCCAAGCTGGCAACCTAAGCAGCACGACTTACAGATGCACATCGGCTGTACTGGAACTTTTAACAAGCACTCGACGGTCCCAGCTCAAATTAGCAGTAGAGAAGTGTGCAGAAGGGCAGACGTACGTATTTTTAACAAACCCTTGGTAAATGAGCTTTAATGACGATCACTGAATGTGACTCCGATCTCAGGGGGAGCTAAGAAGACCTTCGCGTCTTCTCTGCCCTCTAATAGCACCTGAATGTGAGTCGCAGTGAGAGGTACAATACCAGGTGTGCTCTTGCTCAAGGCGTGAATTGGAGTTACTCCTCTCTCCCAGCTGAGCTAATTATGGAAATCATTGTAAATGAACTTTTTTCTTAAACTAGATCCCTCCACATGTTAGGGAGGGGTGACACTGCAAATTTCTCTTGTGTACATATTTAGTATTGTTCTCCCACTGCATATGACATACATTGACAAAAACACTTGCGAGGCTGCCAGTTTAAAGTTATGCCCATAGCTGCAGATTAATTACAAAAGAAGTTTAAAGGTTTAATCAGTCTGCATGTTTAACTGCATGCGTGTCCTGGTATAAATAATGCATACAACCTCTAAAGGGCTGGTCTCCTATTTTTTCTGTCCTGCCAAGCTGCTTTGCATGTGTAGACAGACTCAGAGGAGCCTCACTTCTTTAAAGATAAAAGCACACTAATTGCAAATGAAATGCTAATCGCAAATAAGTTGTTGCAGAGTGGCCTGGACTACGAAAACTTCTGATTATGTAAGGCGTCGACACCCATAAGATGGCATTTGGAATTACGGCTGTTTACAAGATGAGGCGAGTCTCTGAATAAAACACAACACTGGATGTTTGCAATTAATTTAATGACCATAACTCATGTCTGTTAAATAAAAATGATAACTGCTAGAAAACACCATTGAAAGACAGTTCAGAGAAAATCGCTGCTCCTCATTCATCCTTATTCCTGTAACAGGACTTATTTGTGATGTACATGAACATCATTTGCATCAGAGGAGTTTAATGTTAGACTGTTCAAGCGTGAGAACCCAGTGAAACCCCAATAGAGGTGGCGAATCATACACCTTAACTGACCTTCAGAAAAACAAATGCCAAACGCTGTCTTGAGCTCTCTCCCACATGGCTTCTGACAGGTTTTAGTGCATCAAACCGCTAAATCAATAATGAAAACACTAGATGATCTTCAGGGACTTCAGACACCGAGTCTAAGGCATAGCTAATATGTACTCTGCTTTTTCATGCTGACACAAATACTGCACACAGCTTAGTGTTTTTAATCATTTTTGGGTTTATATAGTTCTAGTAGTGGTTTGTTTGTGAGCTGCAGACCAAGGCTAGAGTGGAACTAAATGTTCAACTCTGAACTATAATTCAAATTTCAGCCTGATATCAACCAGGTGCATAGAGTTTGGAGTTTGAATCAACTACATGTATGCTGAGATCAAATCAAACACTTTTACAACTCAAAAAAGGTCAACACTTTCAGCAGAAAATCAAAAAATCAAACATGAGATTTTCAAACTGAAAGTATAACAAATTTCTTTTTGGTTGAACTTCTGAACTTAAGGCCTTTCACAGACAGCATTTAAGTCCTTTATTTTCAAATGGCTTGCTCCACTGTTTTGACACTAAGCAAGGCAATCTCCTGAAATAATGTGATGCCGCTTACTGAGAACTCATCTGGCTATAACCACCACAAATTTAGCAATGCAGCGAGCTTGCTGACCAGCACAGATGGGCAGAGAGACAGCAAGGGACACTGGTTTTAGCTTTCAGTATATGATGCATCAGTGAGTGATCAAACACTGGAAATGTATGGACTTACTGCAATGGTCACCTCACTCTTCAAAGCGTTGTGCATAAATCCAGTCCAGGAAACTGATAGTAAAAGGTGGACTGGAGTAAATTCAGCCCTTTTCAGCTCAAAAGGAAACATTAGCATTCATACACACACGCGCTGATCCTTTTTATCGCCGTTTAAATCTCATGACTCAAACCTCTAAGAGAATTTAAAGTAAAAATAAAGGGAAATTTCAGCACTGTGCTGCCAGCCTGTCCCGCAGGGATTCATCAGAGATTCAAGTCAAACATCTGTGTCTCCGCTGAACAGATGCCTCACCTGAATATCTCACTCCACAGCTTATGAACAGGCACACGCTCGCACATGGGACGCCCGCCTATGCTTCTCAGCTCTTTTCAGAGCAGCCCAGAACAGGATGGCGAGAGAGAGAGAGAAAGAACTGGCTAGACCAGCTCACTCGCTCTGTAAGAGGAAGACAGAGTGTGAAAAGCAGGTTTTGCGTGGTAGGGGGCGCTAGAGGGCGCTTTGTGTCTGTATGAAGGCAGTCTTCTCACTGTGGCAGTCCAGTTCCTCACTGTCCGATTCTGAATTCACCCCCCCTGCAGTGTCCTCGTCCCCCCACACGTTGGGGATCCCGTGGTAGGACACCCTGCTGCTTGTCCAATCACGGCTCAGGCCAAAACCGAAGGCCACCCGTGTGCCCCGGCCGCTGGAGTCTGTCACGGGCAGTTTGGTCCTCCGGCAGAAGTGGGCACTGGCTGCGCCAGAGTGCAACTGCAGCAACACGAAAACAGCCGCGAATGTGGCCAGGATGAAGGCACAGCTGAGCACTGCTACCAGCACGGGCAAATGTGAGGACAGTCCTGCCTGGGGTGAGGGTCCATCTGAGTCCAAGTCTGAATCAGTGTCTGACCCGCCTATTCTCTGGCTGTTTAGCGCGGGTCCGGCAGGAGACTTGCGCTGCACCTGGTTCTGCCGTAGACAGGACGTTGCCACCAGGTGGCTGTGAGAGGGGCAGGACAGGCACTCGGCCTCCCCCGGGCCGGAGCAGGTGAGGCAGGCTGGGTGGCAGGGCAGGCAGGCCTGAACGGACGACTGTTCCACCCAGTTCTCCAGCGACAGGTTGAGCAGCTGCAGGCCTGATGTGAAGCCCGGAGGACACGTCTTTACGCAGCCCTGCAAAAACAGCGAGGAACCGGCGCTGCACTCTGAGTAGCAACAGAAGAGAAAGGAGAGTTTGTTAATATGTGCCACAGCCACCTCAAGCAACAGTTTCTAAGGATGCCCCGTCCCGATCTGACATGGAAGAGCGGAGTCAGTGTACTTTAGCTTCTTGAATTCTAGGTTTAGTATTCAGATATTATTCAATAGCTACCACAAATTAATTGGCAACTAAATTAGTTATAAAATGAGGGCCACCCACAGGCCCTGATATTTTAAGAGATTAATAAGTATTGGCTGTACGAAGCCCAGTCCTTCATTAAGGATTTAAATTTTGAGTTAAATGGACATCATTTACTACAAGTGGCCCCGGGGTTTAGTTTTGAACTGTCATTTGACAAAACATGATTAAACTATCTATATGTAAAATGTGTGCAGACTATTACGCGTTAATCGTAAGTATACACACTGAACAGAGTAGACTGTTTTGCATAAACTTATCTATAAACTATAAACTTATCACAAAAAAACAGTGAAAACAAAATAAGACAGAACAGTGGGTCACAATGTGAAGACACCAAAATTGAATTCATTTTGATGCTGCATTTTAAAGTAATTGGCAGCTTAGCACCTAAATTTGATTTTGACGCTGTATGACTGTAATATCTCCAGAATACGAATACGACACGGGGACGCGGCGCTGGCAGATTCTTGGTATTAAACAACTCCGGTTAGGATCAGATTCTAAAATGCTTGACTGAGACGTCGCCAAACAAGCTACCTATCATTCAGCCTCTCACAGCAAGAGCGAACAGAGGGCAGAAAGGAAAAGAAAAGAAATAAACTGAGTGCCGCATTACTGAAATGCTACCGTTAGAACAAATTTTCCAGTGTTCCTGCAGTTACTGTAACTGCTGGGAACGTAGGTCCAGAAAGGTGCTTATCTCCACTTAAAGCACTTAAATGGAAAAAGTACACTGGAGACAAAATTAGAACCACACTTCACAAGTTCACACTGAGAAGGTTGAAGGGGTTCTTTAAGATAAGTTATTATTCTTGCATGTCAGTATTATACTACTCCTTCTGTGACCATGCTAATCTTTTAATCGTTATGTACTAGCAGCTGAAGATATAGTGCAGCTCCAAAAATATGAAGCGTCCATACATTATCACAGAAAGAGAGACAGTCCGACTTATGTTAGCAATTATTTTTCTCAGGGGGAGACCACTGAGAAACCCTTCCTCATAAAAATGAGAAAAGAAAGAACACTTCAAAAGTTATTTTCTTCTCAATGCAATTTGCATTATCAGTAATTTGATCCCTTTTGGCAGCGGCTCCCTCCATAGTGTTTCTACGTTAATATTCATAAAGACAAATGAGCATCCATAAAGGCAGAGAATCAAGCTGAGCTGATAAAAGAGTGAATTATCATGACACAACCAAGGGATTAGATGGTGTGTGAGTGTGTGCCCTAGTCTATTCTCACCAATGCAGATTTGTTGGGCATCAAAGGTTTTGCAGCTGTTGTTGGAAGGCCTACTGAAGTCAGAGGCAGACGGGTCCGTAGCGCTGGAGCCTGTTCCATATAGGATGAGTGTGAACTGAGAAAGAACACCTTAGAGTGTGAAAGAGGGTGTGCGCGTGTGTGAGGGAGTGTGTGTGTGTGTGTGTGAGAGAGAGGGAGAAGCAGAGACAGACAAAAAAAGGAGAGAAATGTTGTATGAGGAGCCATAGTCAATGCCTCAGCGTCCAATCTTTCACATATACACTACCACTAAAATTAATGTTTAAAAAAATAAATGAAAGCAGTATGATGGTGGACACTAGTCTTGTGCAATTTCATATGTTTATGGCAAACAAGTAGTAGGAAGCTGTCCCTTAATAATGAATGAAAAATCAAGACAGTTTTAATGTGTCCAGGATGATGACTAGATCTGTAAATGATCCTAAAATGACTTTATGAAAAATGAATATCCATAACACCCATTTTAAAAATAATAAGTGAATCCTGAAGCATCTGAAAAAAATCCTTTAAATAGATTACAGTACATGATTTACCCGTTAATAACTTCCGGTTCTTGCCAGGTACTTAAAGTACTGAATAAAACATCTAAAAATAGCATTTGTTGTCTAGCTTAATGTATTTACATTGGCGGTTGTGCTCTAATGTCTGTAATTACTCTGGCTCAAGGGAATAGGCAATGTATCTTTGGAGCTGGAAACACAGTGGAAAATACTCAGTTCTCTCTTACAGCCTCACAACTGTACATCTGTTGATTGTACATAAGATAAAAAAAACCAATTTATATGAACAGTAATTCCATATTGTTTAGGGGTGGTGTACTTCTGACTGATCATCACTAAAGACAATGCTTCTATCTCTAAAACGATAAAATTCCAAATGCCCGTTACCGTAGCCACTAAGCCCAGCCGCATTCTCTATTTCCAGGGTCCACTCTCCTCGAGGGTCTTCGTCCCATGCATGTGTGGTCATGAAGGCCCAGTCATTGAAACCCTCTGCAGAGCTGTCCTGTGGCCTGAGTTAAACACACAAGAATTGGCTCAGTGCATCCAAAATGTTTTGGAGCCAACATGCTTGATGCAGTCCACGTATGTAGTGGCTTATGTAGTGGCCAAAACTCCTGGGGTCTTTACTGGACCCCTTATCAGGGGTGTGACCATGGGGGGGCTGGGGTGGGCACTGCCCCCCCGCGGAGACAAGCTGTGCCCACCCTGCGAAATGCTCCATCTGTCCAATGAAAACTCTGGAGAAAAAAAAATTGGTTTTCAAAACTGAGCTGCTTTCCAATTGGCCTGTTTGAGTAGGGGGCGTGTCCCTCACCATACTGCTGCTGACACAGTTCACTTCGCCAAGCATTCTGCAGCATGTTTTGGACCTGTTGTCTGCATTCTTTAATTAAAACAACGCATAAGTTCCATTCTTATTTTATTTTCTGCTTGGTAAGACCAAAAAAACTGCATAGGTGGCTCATTAAAAAGCAGAAATCTTCAACCTCTGTCTAGCAGCCTAGCACCGCTGCTACCAACACGGAGCACGGCACCCCCCCCCCAAAGAAAACAATAAAAAATGGATGGATGGAAGGATAGATATTTTTTGCCCCCCCAGACAAGCCAAATTCCCACCCACACATGATGTTCTGGTCACACCGCTGCCCCTTATATTGCTATTGATGCAATGTTTAATCAGAATCAGAATCAGAAAACTTTATTGATCCCAGAGGAGACTGTTTCACTCATTAGCCCACAAAAGAGGCCCAGGTTGGTTGAGATATAGCAAACGTGAGTAAACAGGGAAATATTAATTGACCTAAACAACAACACTCTGACTCCTGAGGCGTTTTGTGAAAACAAGGTAAAGCAGTGCCTATCGTCTAAAAATTTGGTTGACTACTTTGTACTTTGTGTTTAATAT
>JBBIGA010000126.1:6717436-6732586 GCA_037576975.1 Alestes dentex
ATATATATATATATATATATAGAGAGAGAGAGAGAGAGAGAGAGAGAGAGAGAGTGTAATAATGAATACAATTATTGTCTAAGCAAACTCATAGACAAAACTGTGCTGATATACTTTATCCCAGATTGCAATATCAATACTTGAGAATTCAATTCTATTGTGATGTTTAAAGATTAAGAGAATAAGCTAAGCAAAGCACAGCAATGTTAAATAAACTGTGAAATACCTCTTTGCAATGTATGCTTCCTAAAGGCACTCAGACAACAATAGCCTTCTGAGACCTTTTAATTCACCAATGGGTTTAATACACATAATAATATACATTACTGAATAATAAAAGATTGATGGGTGTCACTTGTATTTTCTCATCCAAGATATTGTGACACTTGATCTTATTTCCCATCCCAAGGGAATTGAGTAATTTTTAAAAATAATTATTGGTATTTCAGAACAAATACGCAAATATTCTATATACCGTTCAGTGGGTATATAAAAGAAATACCCCTTTAAAAATATTCACATTTGTTACTTTGAAATGAAATAAAGACACACACACACACTCACACATACAAATTCTAGCCATATTTGCCAATTGCAGCTTATATCACATGAAAGATAGTAATAGTTCAGAAAAGGATAATTAACCATCACCCCCCCTGTGTCAGCACTTTGTGGATCCAGCTTTTGTTTTAGTTAATGCCTTTAGTCTTCTCTAACCTCTCTACTAACTTTGCACACCTAGACTGTGCCATATTTACCCGCTCCTCTTTACGGAACTGTTCAAGCTTAGCCTGATTGGACGGTGAATGTTGGAGGACTGCAATCTTCAAGTCATTCCACAGATGTTCAGTAGGGTTAAGTCTGGGCTCTGACTCAGCTGCGCAAGGACATTCACCTTTTTCTCCTTCAGCCACTGTGTGGTCAGTTTTGCTGTGTCATGTTGGAAGGTGACCTGAGGAGGGTCCTAGTAGTACAGAACACTTCTTTATTAGAACACTGATAAAGCTTTTGATTTTTTTTTTGTATCCATCCCCTGACTTGTGCCTGTCCATAACTTTATCCCTGAGATCTTTTGACAGTGCCTTGCCACTCATAATTGATTATTTGCTTTTAGCACTTGATTATAGTTGATCACAGGTGGAAGCCATTTAACTTGGTGCCCAATGGAGAAGGTGATTAGTTACACCTGATTGAGCTTAGAGGAATTTTTAGAAGGGGTGACCTTTATTCATCTCAGTGATTGTTTTTTCTAAACTGTTACTATAATAACTGTATAGTAACAGTTCAGGAAAATTGTAATTTCTTTCACTTGGTTGTTATAAGTTGTATTGAGTTGTACAGCTGGAACAATTATTTTTTTTGTGTGTGTCTGTTTTCATCTCAGGCTGCAGAGCAGGAAAACATAAATATTTTGAAGACGTGTTTTCATTTTATGTGTTAAGGTAATACACACATTGAATGGAGCACCAAGTAGTTTTTGAAGCTACAGGCCCATCTAAAAGTAGAACTATAACATTTACTTTTAACAGCTGGTGTTTCCCTCCTCATCTGCTGCTTGAATTCTCTTAATAAACATGAATGAGGTCCTGGTTTCGCATTCCAAAACCGAATGACCAATTTTGTGGTTTGAAAAGAAGGTGAAACTTTCAAGTATTAAATATAGAATAAAATACCAATATAACAAAGGAATATTCGAGCAGTCACACTACTCTGTAGTGTGTCCGAGTAAGTTCAATGCATTGCTCCAGTGTGAAATGCTCCGAGCAGGTCTGAAGGTTCTGGAGGTGTTTTTGAGCCCTCGAGTGATGTGTTCTGACTCCCCGGAGTCGTCAGAATTTCCACCACCTTTTGCTCTGCAGCCTGTGAGAATATGCAGGCGGGCAGATGCGGGGGAATCGTTCCTCTCGCCTCGTCTCACACGCTGTTTTCACCACAGGTTACTCATCCTTCTTGCGCACAACCACAACACGCGCTCAACTGCAATCGAAGGTTGGCATCTGTTCCTCATTTATACACGTCCCTTTAGACGTGTACCTAGAAATAGGCAGTAATGAGCATGCGAGTTTGTGTGCCCACATGTGTGTGTGAGATATGTAGTGACACTTCACATATGATTTATTTTTAATCAATTTCAGTTCGGTTTCTGCTGTCCTTATTGTGAAGCCTCGCAGCATCCCAGTGTGTGTGCATGCATGAGTAAGTGTGAATGAGTGAGAGCGACAGTAATCCAGAGAGATGCACCACACAATGAACAAAACTGTACAGAGAGTCATATTCCAGAAAAGCTTTGTTTAGCAGAGACATGGCCTTAAGAGCACCATTTACACAAATTAAGCCTAACCATACTCATTTATATGTATGAGATTAAGAGGGCTTATTGTGTGCTTGCCAATAAATGGACTCTTATGAGGGTCAGTTAATGCCTTTGTGAATACGACCTGTATGTGTGGGGTACTGCCAGGTATTACATGATGCTTTATATATCTCATTATAGGAGTTACAATGTAATGTGACATGTATGTAAATACACATGAGCTTCTGAATGCAGTTTCATGTTATTTCACCAGGTAAAAGCACGTTGCACGGTAGAGGCTTCTAGAAATGTTTTAGCATTACATTAAAACAGACACAGAAGTCACTGTGACACACATGTCTGTGTGAATTTAATCCTGATATATCCAATAGGTTCAGAGAGTAATGCATACGTATTACAGTACAATACTTCAACTAGCATGTACAGTTGTGATGAGGTACTTCCGTATGAGGTACTCCAGCCCTTCAGAGCCTAAACTAAAGAGAGAGTGTGTCTGACACTTACAATCTGTTTCTCGTTGACGTTCCCACTGCTGTAGGTTGTAGCGAGTGTGGAAGAACAGGCCTCGCTGTACCACGGCACGTTGCCATACTGAGTGGTGCTACTAATGGACAGTGTGTAGATGCTGTTGGTATAGCCATCGCAATTACAGCTGTCCTTCTCCCGGCCACCATTACCAGACGCCCACACAAAGATAGATCCAAGGCCGCCTCGACCCTGTACAACACACAAACACACACACACAAACATGAAAGAAAATATTGTGTTGTATAATATGTCAGTAGAGTACTGGCCAACATATGAATAATTCATCTTCCTCCACGAACTAATTTCGAACAAGGAAAGAAATCTCTCGTCATGGAGTATATTTGATTACATGCCCTCTACCATTACCTGTTTTGTTTCAACAATTCACAGTCGACTGAGCTGACATTATTAAAAATAACTTTTGTTGTTCTTAGGTCAGAAAACAGAGGACTAAAACAATATTTACAGCGTCTGAGCAGATCCTCATGGCGATGATAATTATGAACACTGAGCAAAGGGCAGTTTTAATTCTACACAAAGTCAGCCCAAGTAATTTCCTCTACCCAAGCAGCATCACTACAAAAATCAAAAGCAAACAAAGGATTGAGTGTGACATCCTGTAATGCTGAAATAAAGCTAAATGATAGCCTGGGTGTGGATTAAGAGAAGCGCAGCTTGAATGCAGTAAGAAAGAGGAAAGAGGGCTGACTGCAGGGTGCAGGCTCGGAAAAGGTCACACAGTATTCACTTGTCAAACGCAATGTAGATAATTTCACACCGCCACTCACTACGAATAGGTTTCAATGTTTGACTCGAGAGGCTGGTGGTAGACTTGCAGTCCAAACAAACATCTCACATCGCAGATGTAGAGGAATGTAAACCACTGTGTGTATCTTTTCCCTTTTCAGATCCTTCATTTCTATATAAATAGTTGAGCAAATTGAAGAGACCTGCGGGCTGAATCAACACTAAAATGTCATTCTAATTTAAGGAACAGAAAAGGGGAAAAATAAAGGATTTTCTTTTTTATGAGGACTGAAAAAGTGCACAAATAGACAAGCCATTAACCTGATAAAAAAGAACCACTGGTAGCATCATTAAATTGCTAAGACGTGGGATAAGACAGAGGCAGAAGGCGTGAGCTGGTGTAAGTAGGGGGTGGCAGGGAAGAGGCAGGAAGACACAGAGACGATGATGAAGGAATTATGGGGAGAGAACAAAAGAAATAAAGAAAAAAAGTGTGCTATTGGCACTCCCTTCTACCTCATGCTGTGCAGCGTGAGGCACACGCGTGCAAAAGCTCCGGCAGTGAGCAAGATGACGAGAGGAGGCGTGTGCGCCATGGGAAAAAAACAACACTATCACGAAAATACACCCTCCCCCAAAAAACAATAAGCTTTAGAATGTGCACTTTTCCATCCTCAAAGATCTAGGAAATCTCTCTAAATGCTTCTTTATTGCTCTAGTCAACAGCCCTGCTGAGCTCTGTGACAACACGCTTCTCTTTGAATGCTTTCATCCTGTGTAGCGGAAAAGCATTTAACCAGGCCGTGACGGCTTAGCGTTGCCACATTCACTCAGGTCCCTGGTTTGCGCAAGAATGCCCTCTAATGGGAGGGCAAAGGCAAGAGCATACGGATCTTCTTAGAAATCAATTTAATGGCCTTGAGCTTCAGGGCCCTGACACTGACCTCAGTGACCCCCTGCAGAAAAGCCTCCTTGGCCAGCTTGGCAGGGCCATCTACCGTCTTCCCGTCGTCCTCTGGGCCCCAGCTGGCACTGTAGATGTGAATGTGCTGCGAGTTTAGGCTTAAAGACTGAGCCTCCACCACATCTGTCACCTCACCATCCAGCATACGCACACCTGCCAACAGAGAAAAGTTAAAGACTGTCAGTTCAGAAAGAAAGAGAGTGAGAGTGAGAGTGAGAGAAAGAGAGAGAGAGAGAGAGAGAGAGAGAGAGAGAGAAAGAGAGAGAGAGAGAGATAGAGAGAAAGAGAGAGAGAGAGAGAGAGAGAGAAAGAAATAGGAAATGAACGAACAAATATCAAAGAAAGGGACTTGACAGCTTTCTCTCACAAAAACTGAGTGAGCTGGCAGTGACCCCGTGACTAAAATAACAGTAAATGAAGAGAACATTGAGTGAATGGAGCTGGGGCCCAAATAAGTTGCCATAGTGCCAGACATGGTGATTCAGTAATGCACTCGCATGCCCAGCTTTCTTGTCCCCCCAAACACATACACATACACAAGCTGACAATTACAGCAGCCTTTCTGCTCTCTTTCTTTCTTCCATTAGACATGGAGACGCAAAGGCAGACAACCACCTTGCCGCACGCTCAGGCACACACTCAGAAACAATGCTCTCCTCTTCAGCCCTGCCTCGTCTACCAAGAGGCCTGGACAAGACAGTTGACAGATGTCTCAGAAATGACACCATTAAAATAAAAGGCAAGCCATTCAAGTCTTAGCAGCATTGCAGGTCGTCTGGGACTGGAGCACAGAGTGACGTTTTTACTCTATTTATAAACCACAGAGATGATTCAGTTTTGTGGAGAGAAAGATAACTCTGGGCATTTAGCACAAACACACAGCAGACAAATCAATAACTACAATCTACTGAGTCATATTTCTGAAGTAGTTTCTGTGATGAGTGCGTGTAGACGAGTACGTTTCTTATTCCACCTCTCTGATCCCAGCACTCACCTCCAATCCTGGCATTGTAAGCCACGCCCACTCCACAGACGCCATTGTTCGCTGCAGCAGCCACCTCTCCAGCACAGCGAGTGCCATGCCTAGAGAGAGAGAGACAGAGGAAGAGGGAGAGAGAGAATGCAGGATTTTATCCAATTTCTTTTCTTAGGATCCGCTTGTCATTGACAGAATTTTTCTTCATCTACCACGATCCAATTTAAATTCATTTCACATTCAGTTGAGTTTTTTAATTGCCAAGTTAAATTCCATTTCATCCTCTAAATACACAAAAACTGCTTGCATGATGCTTTGGTGGCATCTCATGGCGCAAAGAGCCAACAAACACAACCCAGTGATTAAGCATTAGCTTTTAAAATGCGATCAGTGTTAAAAAAAGGGTTCATATTTGATCGTTCTTTTGTCCTCGTTCCCATAGCAATACAGCCATATTTGAAGGGCTTGGTGATGGTGAAGTAATTTTTGTCTTCTGTGTTCAGCTGTGGAGCTCACATGCTCCAAAAGCTCGCTCTTGGAGAAGAAGTGATGAGCTGAGGAGAGCAGAGTGCTTCTGAGAGAGTGTTGGAGGCTTTATGGGACCACCACAAAACAGCTAAGGCCTTATTCTGGCCCCACTTCAGTAAAGCCTTCATTTTGTCTGCTATTACACGTACCCTCACACATACAAAGAGGGAATTTCACTCAAGAACATCTGACTGATCCTTACATTCTACAGAAGAGAGAAAGTGGAAGGTTTGTGGCCTGTCCTTCACTCTGAGAATGAAACACAAGCAGAATAAGAAAAGGAAACTGCCATATCCAGCATGTTTTTTTATATTCTTTTTCTCCCTAAGGTCAAATTATGAAGTTTGTTTGGGCTTCTGTAATAAAAACAAGCACAATTTTACATGACCATTTTCTAATCTCTCTTTATCCTTTTGAAATTTTATCCTTGTTCTTATCCTTTTTTTTTAAATATTTGGAGTAAACAGCAATTGTATAACTTTCTAAAGTTACAATCTTGACGGCCGGTCATTGACGGCTGTGGCACCACTGGGAAATGCTCTCATAGTGTGTAAAACACATGTAAAAAAGTGAGGGAAATTAAGCGGCTTAATAGTGAGTCTTTAGGCTCATTACTTTTCAACTAAACAGAGAGCTCCAGTCAAATAAATGGGGTATTTGTATCCATTGCTTAATTGATTTTAGCTAATGAATGTGGATTAGATGCAAACTCAGTGAAGGTCTTGAGTTGCTGTGGTGTGGCAGGTAAGTTCCTCCTAAAGTTAAGATCTATTCTTGATTACAAAGCAATTAAGAAGTATTCTCACTCTCTCTGCTCCTTTTAGGTGGTATGCTCAATGTATCTACTTTAGGAGGTATCTACAGGTTAGTTCTCACAACTCACTTCTCCTTATTCACACCTGTAATTTCCACTGAATCTGGAATGGCATCTTCTCAACAAGACTTTCAAAACCTCCTCAAAAAATGTTGTACATTCTTTTTTTAACAATCAAGGTCAGTTTCTCCCAAGCTTTGAAAGGAAATTGTTACTTTCATTGCTAGTCAGGCGCTTTACCACATGTTGAGCTCGTTAACATTTCTCAAAGGCACATAACATTACTTTTTATTATCTTGAAATGTAAACACAGATTAGTAATAGAGATGTGCGATAATGCATCAGATTTCACATGGCTGTAAGTAGAAACTTGTCAGATCTTGTGAAATGAGGCTATGGCCGTTTTCACGGTCAGGCTAGATGACAGTTATCATGACAAACGGCCAGCGCCGCAAAACAGCTAATGAATAAGCAATGCAGCGCCAGTGTCAGCTCATACTGCCAGTCGTACACAGCACAAGCCATAATCTACAGCGAGGTCTGTGTAACACACTCAGAAAAGCATGCTTTCACCCAAGGCTATTTATATGGAGATGCACACTTGGAACAGCCTGCAGGAAACATATGCTCCAAACCTCTTAGCCCTTTTAAAGCACACCCCCCCCAACCCCCCTTTCATTCTTCACTGCATCGAGTGACTCATGTCATTCTGAGCAGGAGGAATCTGATAATAGACCCAGATTGCCGCTAGTATCTTTTGGGAGAAATCCAGTCTGAGAATTTAAAGCCAACAACTGTTCAAACCAAGCCGAATTTTCACTTATGGATTTATGAGGTTTTGCCTGCATGCTGCACCACTAATGGCTGCAATGCTTCTCCGTCATCCAGACAGTAGCACAATGAAAAGCCTCTCCCTTTGAAAAGGGAAACATATCGAGGCCAACCCAGTGGCAGACTTCCA
This sequence comes from Alestes dentex, assembly GCA_037576975.1. Lineage (NCBI taxonomy): Eukaryota > Metazoa > Chordata > Actinopteri > Characiformes > Alestidae > Alestes > Alestes dentex. The sequence goes on from JBBIGA010000126.1 coordinate 6,725,269, forward strand.
AGCATAAAAGCCATCAAACCATCATTTACTCCTGAGTGCGGACAGCAAGCCCTGTGTCACGTCAATTCATAAGAGCTATGGCGCTTTCATTTTAACCAGGATGGATAGAGGGGCTAACTCGCTAACGCTACTTAATCACAATGAAGTTAAGACCGTGGTGATGCTTGCAGTTTTTTTTTTTGTGTGACACAACTAAAGCTGCTGCTTCAACAGTACAGAGGTGCTTTCGACAAGGACGCTTTCATATATCTACTGAACAGCTTTTACACATTCAGTAGAGGACACTGCTGTGACTAATCGGTGTGTTGCAGCAGTCCTGAGGCATCTTTCTATCGCAAACACAGATAAAGCTGACAAGCTACATGGTGAGTGTCCTACGCACATGTGGTTGGTAGCTTTGTTCTATCACGCGTCAAACAGCACTGACAGGGTGCAAGATGACGCATCACCGCCACATTACCCTGCCCTTATTAACGGAACAATGAAGGCGCTCAGTCACTGACAAAAGCGAATGGAATGTAATATGCTGTCTATCAGCCTCAAACACTTACATTCAGTTCTCTACCTGCTCTCCTTCTGGAAAAACTCAGTCTAAATCGAATCAATCAACACTCTCTCTCTCTTCATCTCATATCAATTTCTGGTGTAAAGTGTATCTGAACAACTATGATGAGTGTTTCTCCCTGCGGTGGTCATGTAGTCTGTCTAGGCCTCCTGCGTCTGGCTGGAGACAAAGTGAAAATGAACTGAAACAAAATGAAAAGGAATATGGTGATTGGAAGCAACATTGCCTTTCTTGTGTTTGTATATCTCTTCCCGTCAGTGCTGGAAATGTTAAAAAAAAAAAAAAAAAAAAGTTCAATCAAAAAAGGTAATTTTTTTCAGGAGAAAGGAAAATATATCCTTATCTCTAAATGTAATTTAAAGTAACAAAATGTTACTCTGGGTAATCTGTTTGTTCATCTTTCAAAAATTCTCACACAAAGGCCTAGGTTTGAGGTTTTAAAACTGGCAGCAACTCTTTTTCCAGTCACCCATGTCTATGGAAGTCCTAGTCCACTCTATACAGTGTGAATGATGTCAGTGTAATGCTGGGTTGAGTATCAGAATCTGCCTGTGTGTGTAGAGAAGCGTGGTATCTTTGCTCTACTCTTCAATGGGGCTGGATTACGTCCTGAGTAAAGGGATTAGTGCATTTTCCAGCCTGCTAAATTCAACACTCAAGAAACCCACATGCTCTGAATGGAGGAAAGACTAAGAAAGAGACACTGAGAGAGAGAAAAGGGTAGAAGAAACAAAGAGAGTTAAAGGTCCTGATTCTGACTGTTGTAGCTTTCAGTCACGTCTAGTGCTTTCCAGAACTAAAAAGTCTTTCCACCCCTACAAACACAGTAACAGCTTGATTTCTACTCTACTTGCTTCCGCCGTGTGTGTATGTGTGGAGAGGGCTGCTGGGCACTCTGAAGTGCTGCCGTAGGTGTAGTTGCTATGGGGGACCAGGATGGTTTAGTTTAGGCCATGTAATGCATAGTCCAAGTGGAACAAAACAGCCCTACCTTCTTTTTTAGATGCACAGAGCCTCCTTACACTTAATCCAATGTGTATCCTGCTAATACAGATTACCACTGCAACCATTTTTGATGCCTGAATGTTTATAGACTTCAATGTTTATAGACTATAGATTTCAAGTCATTGCCTTTAGCCAAACACAGTCTAAAACATACTTACATATTTCAACTGAACTAAAATGTTATCTGATAAAGTCTTGCTTTGAAGTTGTTCTCATTTTGTCAGACTGTAATGGGCTAAAGTTACAGACTAAACTGGAAATGCAGGCATTGAGGCAAGTTAGAGCTGAAACTATATAATTTATAACAGATAATCCAGGTATAAAAAAAATGTAACTGTGTTGGTTTTGATCAGTCAACATTTATTGAACATTTGTAATAAGTCTGTCAAGGAAAGCTATATCAATATAGTTATCACTATTGTTTTATCACCCATGCCCCAAGTAATCATTGTTTATTTGATTTACTAAATGGGCAGTCAAGTTCTATTCCATTGCTAACTTGATCAAGTTTTAATTCCATGTAGACTAAAATAACTTCTACTTACAACATTATAAATCTCATTAAGGTTATAAATCTCATTAAGGTTGAAAATGGGTAAGATGTGAAATCATATTGAGGAGTTTTCTGCCATGATCGATCATTACTTGGATACAATATGATTTTTAAAACCTCATATCATATCCATTGTAAACGAACTAATTTTCTCCTAGTTTTGTTTACAGCGATGAATAATTCTCTAATTCTAGTTCAGGAATTCTTGAGAGAGATTCTAGAGGGTTAACAAAAATGGAGTTTCCAAATGTTCAATGAGGTAGTGAATACCAGCATAAACAAATTACTTGTGCCAGCTCTGTACTGTAGTGTTTCTTTTTAATGAGAACTGTTGGTACAGTTCACATTTTTTCAATAAAAGAATATTCTATCCTTGTAAAAATCTAAGAACTGATTCATTTTCCAATTCCTAACAATTAGTAAGATACTTTTGGATTTCCATTAAAGTAACTATGTCCAGTCTTAAAAAGAGCTGGATAATGACAAAAAAGGAAAGGTAGAGAAAACAGAAGAATGACACAGAGGTGAACACGTATAATGGCATTACATGGACAGAGTCTAAAATGAAATGTGAAGTGAAGAATAAAGCATGATAATAAATACTTTGCCAGAAATGCCTCAGAAGCTCCTGTATGCAGCAGTTCAAACACCTGAAAATCACAAACCCAAACAAACAGGCCATCTGAGCGAGACCCATAAACAAACACTAGGGCTGCTCTGCCAGTCCTGCTCAGAGAGAGACTGGCTAATGGAGAAGTCATTCACCTGAGCTATACAGCACTGATAAGGGATCCAGAGAAAAAACTAAGCAGATGGAACGCTGGCCCTGTCATGCTGGCCATGCCCCACAGACTGGCTTGATTGAGGAGACTGAAGTCTCGAGGCTGGAGTTGTGGAGAAATCTGCAGCTAAACGATTGATGAATACAGATTGAAACGGCTGGAGAGACAAACATGCTTTGCACGGCGTACCTCTGCAATCTCCTTCATTTGCTGGGGTCTATGGTATTGACTTTATGTTAAGGCGAAGGAAACAAGACACAGCCACTAGAGGTGGAAGCACGCAAAAGGGTTCAATAGCATTAACTGAGGGGGAAGAGGGGGGCAGCTGGCTGAGAACAGCCTTAAATTATGGATACGGGTGCGAATGTGAATGGAGAGGAATTCAAAACCGGCAATAAAAAGTTACAAATGAGCTGACCTTCACAGAACAGATGGCATCCCTTTCCCTTTAATCCAAGCTCCTTATGAATATATTCATGTAATCTCATTGGAAGGTGAGTGTATACGTTCCTCACAGTTGGCTGGACCCTCAGTGGTGGAATAACAACACTCATCTGATGTAATTTCGTCTCTGTTTGGCCCAACAAAACAGTACCATGGACAGAGAACACAAATTTGCTTCTCATTTCATGGGTTTGAATTGATTCACTAGAGTATAATTGTCTTGACGGCTCGAGTGTGTGAGTGGTGTCTTGTTTCCGGTTGGCTTTTCTGGAGCCACTGAGCTGTGCTAGAGTGAGTGAAAGAGAAGACTCGTCTGTTCTCCTCTGCTTCTTCACTGTGCTCTCATGAAATGCAGAGAAAGGAGCCTCTAACCACCTTTTGCCGCTTCACTGTCCATCTGGCAATAACTGAGCAGCCATATGAAAAGCTAACACTGTGGGAGGGAACACACACATGCCGTGCGCACACACTCGCACACACACACATGCACGCAAACACACACGAGCACACGTATGCACACACACACACGCACGCGCACACATGCAAGCCAAACCCCCAGAAACCAGCTAGAACAGCTGGCTTGGAGAGCTGGGAGACCATGGCACTGGTTTTAACAAACTCATTACGCAGGTTTGCTTTAGCCACTTTGTGAGCTCTTCTACTCAAAGAAGGTATCGGCTTCTGTGCTCTTTTTCCCTCTTTACACCCATTTTGGAAGTCCACACAAGAATAAAAAAGAGCAAAGCAATGAGCGAAAATGCAATCTGGCAGACAGCCCAGAAGCCATGGGATTTCAGGCAAATCCCCAAACATTTCCGAAACAAGGTTTCGGGCCTAATGCACACTAGGGGCGGGCTGAGGAACAGGCTGAAGGCAGGGGAGCGCTCCCTGGGTTCCATCTGCTTCTCTTACAGTTTAACCCGTGATCTTAAATTTATTTAATGAAAGACTATGACTGTCAGAGATTTCAGCAAACAGGCAAAGTAACAAATCAATGTCCTTATTCGTGATGATCATTTAATCTCCATAGTTTTCCTGTAGAATACCAAGACAGAGAGAAGAGAGAAGATATCCTAGAAAGAGAGGGGGGAAAAATGAAAAGATGCTGAGAGTCAGAGTGAGAGAAAGAGTGTTAGAAAAAGGAAACACATATCCTCTAGGAATGACACAGGATCCTTGTTGTTTCAGCAGAAGCTTTGTTGTTCGGAAACATAATAGTGTTAAAACTACATGGAGAGTTCCAGGCATCCCAGCACGCCAAGCGTACAACAGAAAGTGAGAGAGAGAGAGAGAGAGAGAGAGAGAGAGAGAGAGAGAGAGAGCAGGGGAGAGAGAAACGAGTGAAGGAACAGAGGGATTGTGGTGTGGTGAGATAGTGAGCACGCGTGCGAGAGCACGAATAAGAGAAGACAGACAGAGAGGAAACTAAGAGAGAAAAGAGAGAATGGGAAAGTGTGTCTGGGGGAGAGAGGGGGGAGAAGGAGAGAGGGAGAGAGAGAGAGAGAGATAGACTGGGGAGTGAGAGAGGGATGGAGAGAAAGATAATGGAGGGAGGGAGGGAGTAAGAGAGAGCGCGCAAGAGAGAAAGAGAGTAGAAAAAAATAAGAGAATGAGAGAGAGGTTAATTGCTGCCGTGCTGCTGTGGGCAACTGACACTTGCCGCTTGAAGGAAGGAGAGAGTGAGAGAAATATAAGAGAAATAGAGGAGAAGAGGAGGGGAAAGTAGAAATGAGAGTTAGAAGCAGAGGGAAAAGGCGATGAAGGACACCCTCTCCCAAGCGGCCCTAACAGCACGTCTCGGCATTAGACAGTTATGAGATTTCCTCCAGAATTAATCTTTCATGAGCTTTTAGAAGGGAGAGACTTTTGGTTCAGGCCAGGTGCACAGACTACATAAAAATGCACAGAATGAAAAGTTGGCCAGGCTTTCAGGGTTTTACATGCCAAACAAATCATAAATCACAGATGGTTTACTTTTTCTTTTACAAGGTGTGTGTCTATAGTGCACCTCATGCTGTCAATACACAACATATGGCGCTACTTAAATATTTCAAAAGAAAACATGTTACTGCAATATGTCAACTTCTACAATCCTGTTACTTTCAGAACTTACCGTGAAGTGCACGCAGTGAAGTCAGGTCTTCCATAGATATGGCCATTTATACAATCATATCTAATTAGAAATGTGGCATCATAAATTTGATACAGTATTGCCAAAGATTCATTGACATAAGACGATCAGTCCTACCTGTTGTCATTCAACTGTGTGTATCTGGGCTGAGGGTCTGGATCTCTATCATTCACGTCATAACTTGCATCTGGATCCTGGAGAAACAGACACAGACCGCTGAACAGGAATGGTATATTTTTCATGGAACACCCTGATGTCAGTCTATGAATGTGCCCTTAGATCTGAGCAGCCTGAAGAAAGGCTGCAATAAAAGAAAAAGGAACATCTTTCTGGAGAAAAAGCTCAGTCTGATGTATGGTCTGCAAAATTGTTTTTACTGTATGATGGAGCTGAGCCACGCTGCAGGTCACTGACTCTGTTGGGCTTTTCTTCCTGACAATTTTCTCCCTAATGTTAGCATATCTAGGTCTGCCCTATAGCATGCTGTCTACCAACCTGGGAGGATGAAGGCTAAACACGTGCTTCCTCCAAGACACGTGTAGCTGAACTTGGACTCATTAAAGGCAGAGACTGGGCAGGTGATGGAAAATTTTGAACAATGCTGTCCATCTGCTCCATGATGTGCTATTCAAGAGAACCTTTAACTACTGGCTAATTCCACCAAGTAGTTGTGAAGCCCTGCTGGGGATCTTTTCTTCTGGCTGCTATCAGGCTGCACAATTCCTCCTCTCAGTGTGCTACCACGTCCCCAAGCTTTCAGAATGAATAATAGGACAGAATTTGTATACAAACAATAACCCACAGCCCATGACAAAACACAAGCACAGCATCTATTTATTCATTACTCATATAACTTATTTCTGTGTATGTGCAAATACAATGGTGCTTTATGAACGCTACATCAGACATCCTAAAAGTAGACAGCCCAATAAAACAAAAATATTGTACATTGTAATTTAGTTAACTGAAGAAAACGAGCTAATATTACAAGACTACGAGTGGCAAACGTATGTGTCTCTCTAAAATAAGGAGTTAATTTGAAAGGGAAATTAGCGACAGGTGTTTTCAGTCAATAGGATAACAGTCAGGCGTGTGGGGGTGCCCTTTTTATTCAGAGTCTGATCTTCACCACATGTGTTTATGGAAGTGATTCATGGCATGGACGAAGGTTTCTAAGGAATTCAGAAAAAACAGCTGTAGATGCTCATCAGGCTGGACAAGGTTACAAAAATATCTCTAAAGAGCCTGTACTCCACCAATCCACATTCAGAGAGATGGTGTACAAGTGGAGGAAATTCGAGGCTATTGTCACCCTCCCCAGGAGTAATCGACCAACAAAGATCACTCCAAGAGAGGGCCGTGTAATAGACTGTGCGTTTACAAAGGAATCTAAGGTAACTTCTAAGCAACTAAAGGCCTATCTCATATTGGCTAATGCTGCTGGAGCTGTTCTGTGTGAACAGACTAAAACCAATCAAATGGATTTGCAGGACTGATTTTTCAGAAATATTTTGTTGCAGTTATTTCTGTATAAATGGGTCACCAGATACTGAAAGTAAAGTTTTACATACTTTAGCAACCTACAGATACATAATATTGGAACATTTTCCCCAATAAATTAATGTCCAGTAATATTTTTGCCTCACTCAGGTTCACCTTATCTACTTTTTCAAAAATTTGATTATGTTTCGGACAGTGGCGGCTGCTAGTCTTTCAAACAGGGGAAGCTAATTTTAGGCCTACATCATGAAATTTGTTAAATATTTGTACATAAATTCTGGCCTCTGTTCCTTTTTCAGAAAATGGTTTGTGACCCTGTCGTACTTCATCCACCTGGG
>JBBIGA010000126.1:6749440-6765834 GCA_037576975.1 Alestes dentex
ACACACACACACACACACACACACACACACACACACACACACACACACACACACACACACACAAACAAACACAAACAAACACACACACACACACACAAACACACATGCAGAGAATGAGACAATGGGAAATAAACTATTCAAACTAAATTCAAGAGGTTCCCATCTGTGTGCATCGTCAGCCTTAACTCTCTCCGTGGGCTCCAGAATATGTTAACCAAATTAGTAAACACTGCATATTTCCCCTGCTCTACTGGTGCAGAGAAGATTAATCCTTTGACGGTGTGGTTTTTCCTCTCACTCTCTCTAAAAAGCTTCTCTCAGTTTTGCACTCCTCTTCTTCACACAGTTGCAAACTGGGAGCTGAGATCAGTCATGCTGTCACTGACACCCCCCTCCCTTACACACACTGTTCTGTCACACACTCCCTTTCTCTTAGGCTTGGCATGCTTTAACACGGTTACAGTAGGATGCAAAAGTTTGGACCCCCTGGGTCAAATGGCATTTTTCAAGTAAATAAGTACACAACCTTTCCACAAAACACACTGTGTGCACTTTTCAATGCACACCTACAGTTTACTTTCTGAATTGAACAAAAAACAGAACTTAAAACGTGACCTGTGCAAAATTTATGGAACACACAGTGTCTGTAGAAAGTCATCATATCCTTTTGAATTATATATTGTCATGTAGCCTGAACCCATTCTCACAAAACTTACAAATTTTGCCTTTCAACATCAAACAACCGAAGAGAACTCAACAGCTCAGACAATTAATAAAAATATGAAAAACAATTATGACATGGTTGGAAAAGTTATCAATCCCCTGTTTTAATACTAACATTTTGCTATAATTACAACCATTAATCTTTGTGTCTCTAGTTGCTCTAGATTGAGGCATGTTTCTGCATGTTTCCTCGAGGGGTTGTTCAAGTTCAGTCAAATTCTGTGGTGAGTGGCAATGGACTACTCTTTTTAAGTCTATCCACAGATTTTTAATTGGATTTAAGCCAGGGCTCTGACTTGGCCACTCAAGGAAATCCACCTTCTTATCCTTAAGCCACTGTGTTGTTTGTTTGTGGGTATGTTTAGGATCGTCGTCTTGTTGGAAAGTGATTGACCTACCCGTTTTCAGCTGTCTAGCAGAGGGACACAGGTTTTCCTAAAGAATTTCAGTGACCTTGGCAGCATTCGTTTTCCCTTCAATCCTGACCAGTCACGCAGTCTCTACTGTAGGGAAACACCACCTTAACGTAATACCACCTTAACAATGCTTCACGTTGAGTATGGTGTGTTTTGGAAAGTGAACTGTGTTTACTTAAAAAAGGAAAATTTTTGTCTCATCTGACCAGAGCACATCTGTCCACTTGGCAGCAGAATCACCCAGGTGTGTTTTTGCATAGAACAAATGAGAATGAATGTGACATTTTTTTCCAAAAAGGTTTCTTTTTTCCACCCTGCCATACAGAGCAGCTTTGTATACAGCTTGAGAGATTGTTGTCACATGCACAGATTGGCCAGTCCGAGCTGTAAAGCCTTGTAAGTCCTTCAAAGTAGCCTTTGGCCTCTTGGTAGCCACTTTGATCAATGTCTTTCTAGTTCAGTCATCCAGTTTGGACAGATAGCCTGATCTAGGAATGTGTTGGTGAGGCCACACATCTTTCACTTTTTAATAATGGTCTGAGGACTAGCTGAATAGGAATAGCTGAAGCCTTTGAAATCTTTCTGTAGCCTCCTCCGAACTTTTCTACAACTTTATCCTTGAGTCTTTTTTGGAACCCCTTTTCCCAACCATGTCAATTTATTTTTCAGAACCTTGTGCTACTAGTACCGGAATCTTCAAGAGACTGCTGCTTTTATTTTGAGGTGATCAAAACCACTACAACTAATCTCAGGTGGGCCAATGAGTCCAGTGTTTGATCTGGCAGCTGACTGGTTGCATCTGAGCAAATATAGCATGGTACATTCCAAGAGGCTGATCATTTCACCACGCCACCCATTTCACTAATTGATTTTTAGTAATCGTCAAGCATGTTTTAAAATGTTAATTACACACTGAGAGTGATGCTCATCATGTGTGCAAAAAGTTAAAACAAAATTCATACGTAGGTCACTGTGTGGCATAACAAACAAAAAACATTCCTCTGAAACTGGTCTCAGTTGAAAATGAGAGCTGTTCAGGAAGCCTGGGGAACTGTTCCTCAAGACTACATTTAAAAACATGAGAAAGTCTGTCTATCTGCAGTGTGCCTAAAATACTCTATTTATTATCACCAAGTGAAAGGTCACGGCATCATTAAAGCATTGCGATCAAAGGCCTCCATATTTCACATTTCTGCCATGAATAAGGCTTTCGTTAGAAATGATTAAATCAAGGCTTTGGAGGCTATTCCATTCAGATTAGTTTCTATGGTACACATAACTCTAATTTTTTAGAGACAGCCCACAATGAGAACAGTGACTGCATTATTCTCAGTACACACAGCAATCATGGGGTAAAGATCAGAAAATTTCTCATGAATATAAAAAGATGATACAGATTTATTTGCTATTTGGCCTCCAGGCTTTGCTTAGATATCATTTTATTTTTCACAAAGTCTAAAAGAGAAAGCAAAAAAAAAAAAGACAGCAGTTAAAATAGAAAGGAGGGGAAAATAAGGCAGCGAGAGAGAAAGAGAGAGAGAGAGAGAGAGAGAGAGAGAGAGAGAGAGAGAGAGAGAGAGAGAGAGAAAGAGAGAGAGAGAGAGAGAGAGAGAGAGAGAGAGAGAAAGAGAGAAAGAGAGAGAAAGGGAGAGAGAGCATAAGAGATAGAGCATCAGAGAGGGATTGGAGGGGCAATGAAGGTAATGAAAGTGGAGAGATGTAGAGATGTGAAATGGGCTGGGCAGACACTGTGACTCTGGAAGGAGCGTCTTTGGAGCCTCCAGCTAAATGTCACTGACACTGGACTTTAAAAATGAAATGTGAAGGTTTTGAAAAATTGCCAAAAGTAAGCTGGTGGCAACACAGGTTGTCAGAGTGTGACTCAGCCAAGAGCAGCGCTCTTCCCTTTGGGCATACTTTCCTATGCATTAATATTGTTCAGCTGTATGAATGCAATTTAACACCAGTAAAGGAGTGCTGCACACACAGTCTACCTGCAGTAGAACACATGGCTGGACGCCCCCCAGGGATTCATCTCTCACTCTCTCTCTTTCACTCCTCACTCGACGCACACCGACACCCTCAATTTGTCTGCCTGATTTGAAACCACAGCATGAAACAAACATAAAAACTAATAAATAAAAACAACTGGCCTATTCATGCTACACCCACAAACATGTTCTCTCGCAGCAACTACTGCCAGGCTGGACAAGCGTTATAGAATGCTGAAAAAATGCCAATGAACTTAATGAGCTATTTAGGCCAAAATTCTTACATTTGGAGTGTTATTAATTTCAATATTTCCTTTGCTTCCATGTAAAGAGTCACATTGTTTTAATGTAATAAAGTTAACGCTAATAAATAAAGATAAATAATAAGATAAGTAATAAAGTTGTCATTGTCTCTCACACACACACACACACACACACACACACACACACACACACACACACACACACACACACACACACACACACACATATAAAGGGGTGTCAAGCAATTAAAAAATAATCGAATTAATTACAAGCTCTCTGAGAATAAAGAATCTTGAATCTTGATGAATTAATCTAAACGAATCGCACATATTTTTTGCAGTAAAAGTACAGCAAAACTTTTTTTTTAAATAATCATGTGCAGTAATGGTCACAGTCAAAAATTGCTGTGGGAAAAAAAAGCTTCAGCAATAGCAATGATAGAACTAAGTCAATCTAAAAGGTACAGTTTAAGACGATGTACAGACAAGCACGGACGTCAACCATTTTAATCTAGGGGGTCTGGTGGGGAGTGTGAGGGAGTTGTAGTGTAGTGTTTTCCCGGGGCGGGGGGGGCATGTGCTGCACGTGGCGTCTTGCCTGTTTCACTCATGCAAGTTGCTGGGTGGGGGACGAAACTAATGATTTTTTAAAAATTGCCCACTACTATATTGGTTAATATACAAGGCATCTCAAGCCTGGGATCAGGGGCTGTTCAGCTTTCCGTCTTTTAACGTAAACTTTCCAATCACTGGGCCACGCAACACATTCTTGTCTTCATTTTACAGCACCTGTGGCCAGAACAGAGCTGGGTGCTCAAAGTCACGTGGTGCTATTAATCAGCGTTTATTTTGTTTTGTTTGTTTTTTTAAGCATTATTGTTTCTGTAATTAATTGACCGAAATTAATGTATTAATTCAACACTCCTAATATATATGCATACCACCTCCACACAGAACATATGTCTGTGTAAGTCTCTGAAGGCTGATGCAAGATGCTGCTGTGAGGGAAATGATTCTGACTGGAGCAGGGAAATGGCGTGTACAGCCACACTGTGTAGGCCAGCCAGTCGCCTCCTAATGAACTCTGAGCAAGAACAAACATCCTGAAACACAGAGGCTCTGACCAATTAATTTAACCCATGACTGACCCCAGTTTGGTGCAACGGAGCACAGTGGCAGGGTAAATCAATCACAATCAAGCGCGTGCTTAGAATCAATTACTTTCAGTATAACGGACTGCTGCATTTTTAGATACCGTATCATTACAGCAGGTAGGGTACATCTAGTCATGCATTACGATGGGCATTTATAACCCTTCGGTTAGGCAAACCTGTGAGGCCTCTAAAACAGAAAATGCCTACACTCATGAGTTCAGATCAAGCACAAGGGTTTTACCGAATCTGAGGAGAACATCTTGGCACCAAACCGTTCTGGCCTGAACAATTTACAGGCATCACTGGTGTTTCTGAACAAGTACTTGCATATTCATTCTCAAAAGTACCCTTAAATACAATAATATTTGTATTTTATAATTAGACATTTTTATATTCCTGTTTATGTTGTACCCTCAAAAGATGCTGAGAGACAGATGTGCTGTAATATTCAGTCAGAGAGACAGATGTGCTGAACAACTGTTTTCTAACAAAAAAAAACAAAAAAACAATAGTGATACAGAGGTAAATCTTTTAAAACGGATGTGCTTTCATCATGAAATGCCAATTTATTGAATAGATAGCCATGTTCAAATTGCATAGGTGGCCTGAGTTAAATATCACTGAGAGTAAAAAAATACTGATGAATAAAAATCTTGTTCAGGATCGACATACTTGTGAAATATTTCACTGTTCTGAACTAAAATTCTGTTCTGAACTGCTGTGATTACTTACAGTCAATTTCATGATTCATTAAAATCATCATTTAAAATGTACAATCACTAAGCCAAGACGTCCAATCATATAGCTTAGTGATTCGTTTGCAAGGTGAATGTCAAAAAAGGAATGTGCAGGTCTGCTCTGGAGTCGGAACTTTCTCCACAAGGGGAGCTCTAAAACTCAAATCTGATGAGATGAGATGTGATACACTATCAGACATAGAGACAGAAGAGTCTGACATGACTGCTGCTAAAATAATGATGTGAAGTAAGTGCAAAACCTATATCTTTATTTGAGCTGCTTAATAAATGCTTTTGTTTCACCATGAGTGACTTCTGTTACATTATTTTTGCTTGTTATCATTGCCCTGATGAGTTCTTACAGTGTTTTGTCTAATCAGCTAAACCAGTAGCTAGCCTGTTTTCACTGCGTTGTTTAACTCTCTGCACACTCACCAACTGAGTGAGTTCAGACACACTAAGCTCCCTCATGCTGAGGGAAAATTCTTATATTTGCCATTTCCATTTGTGTAAACGCTGGTTATGTTTTCATATTCCTTCCCATCTTCCTTGACTCTCAAAGAAATGTGCAGGCTAGTGAAACTGTAGCTGCCTGACGAGAGTTCTGAGACTAAGCGTGGCTCCATTACCTACATAGCGATGACAGTGTGATATTTATATCACGTTCATTTCTTACTTCTTGTAGTCAGTTTGTTTTATAAACCTGTTCTTTATTTGAAGGAATTCTTATTTTTATGTGCTCAATGTATTTACAATGCTCAATTTAATTTCAGTTCTGGGCCCACAACTCTGCACTGATTTCTAGCCCGCGGTGTTCGTATGGCACTCGCCTCTGAACTTTAATTTTGTGAGTCACTTTTCCTCGTTTTATAATAAAACATTTTGTTTAAACCTGTGATTAATAAATGTCAGACTCTGAAAAGTGTCATGAATCCCAAAAGTGTGTTTTAGAATGTTGTTGGTCTAAAAGGTTAAACAAACAAAAACGATTACTCAGTTAATCATCAAAAATGATTATCAATATAATCCATGGTGACAGCTCTACTACATTTGTACAGATTTCTGGCTGGTATAGGAATCAGTTAAACTGCTGAGCCAGCCTGCTGTCTCTGCTTGTTTCAGTTTCTCAGTTATACGGCGGAAATGCCTGAACTCTCTACCCCAACCATTTAGGTTTTAGACATGAATGACATTCAGCAATCACGACTAGAGCCAAATAAGTTAATGTGTACAGTGTCTTATGGTTTCTTACCACTAACTTTTAACTAACTTATCCTTCATTAACTTGCTCTTGACCTTTAAAGAAAAGGGGAGACTTGTAAACTATTGGAGGCTGATGGAAAGATGGCACTTATGTGGCCTGGTTGAGATGGATTTGTACAGCTTAATATCAAGTCCATCATCATGTTTTAGCCATTTTCTCTTGGTTTTATGATAAACTGTTAAAATGTTTTAAAAGGGGTTAAATAATCCTCCGACTCTGAACACTGTCAGGAATTCCTGAGTGATGTAAAATTCTGATGGGGTCTAAAGGGTAAACTAAATGCTTCCAAATACAAAATATGGAAACAAATAAAAACATAACAAACAAATACTCAATATTTTTCAGGCCAGCCTTCGTTTATCCAATGTCATAAGCTGTGGCAAACAACAAGTATTATGATTAAAGAAACTGTCAGTCATTTTCAAGAGAGTTGTGACTAACAAACCATAAAATAGCACAGTGATGGAAAATAAATCCAATATTGCCCTGACATCTGATATGCAAAAAACGGAAAAGAAAGAAAAAACAGGCCATTATAAATTAAGATCAAGTGTCAGCTAGACTGAATTTTCTGCAAACCAATCTGAAATGGGTTTTAAGGGAATGAGACTTGCAGATGACCCTTTCTCTTCAAGATAGATAAGTAATTATTCAATGAGAAGGGTGTTAGTGGCACCAAGAAAATTTACTTAAATTCACACTTCTAGGCATGCACACCCACCCACAAACATCTGTGTACTATTCAGCTCATGAAAAACACAAGCATTAGAATTACTGGCAACCCAGCATTTGTGCACTAAATTAGATCTGAGCACATTCCTCTACAAAAGATTTCCCAAGATCCTCAGGTGATACAGTGTCCTCTTCAACTCACCCCACAGTCTTAAAGTGGGGTTCAGGGTAGGAGACTGAGGTGGTCACTGCGCAAGCTTCATTCGGTGCTTAGTGAACCATTTTGTGTCAGTTTAGAAGCATCTGTCATAGTTTCGGAGACTTCTAAAAAAAAAAAAAACACCCAGCTGTGATCCTCAAACCATCATGCACAGCATGCAAAGACTCCTGTCCCCTCAATAAGCTCTTAATTACTGCCCTAATAATGAACATTAGAGGCATTTTTCCAGGGTACTTGAATTCCTCATTTCATTTCTGTAATCTCTGAATAATGCCATATCCATGCATTACATACTCAGTGTGAACTTTAATGCAATATAAATGAGAATATCATTTATCCTCGGTCCATTAGGATTTCAGATGTGCAATTCAGATCAGCAGAGCATCAGATCAAGTTGAACTTGTATGCGTTCAATACATTAAATTCCAGAGTTAGAACCAATTGTGCTGTTTCTTCTATGTATTTTTTTCTATTTTGCCTGAGGCAGAAAATCAAAGGTGAGGAAACAAAAAAAAAAAGAAAGAAAAGAGATGAAACGCTGCCAGCTTTCACAAACTCAGTCCAGTGCCTAGCAGAGATGGGTCTTAACTGTTGTGCCCCTGACAAGCACCCCCTGCACTCAGTACTGAAATTTAAAGTTACTCTTATTTCAGTTGACCTAGAACCAGTTTCTTTAATGCATATGAGACTGCAAAGCCGACGACTCGAGAGCAAGTTCTTCCAGCACTACATGAAGCGGGCGATAGAGAAAGAGGAGATACTAAAAGCCCATAAATGATTCATTGGTGTGTTTTAACCGTAAGAGCTGGATTCATTTTCTGCCTCATGTAGTCCAGATCCCAGGTGAATATCCATCTCCCCAATACCACCGCAAGTGCTGGGCCACACAGTTACAGTCTCTGAGCTCCACTGGGAATGAAACCCATAAGGGCCTGTTTCTGTTCACTTAAGCTGGTTATCCTCGGATGTTTTATTCTGAATTCGTATTCAGTCTAAAGGCTGCATTTGCATGAGGATAGGTAGTCATTCTTAGCTCTGAACCTAAGAGGAAAGCAATGTCCTGTGGTTTACTGCAGGGAAGCTCTTTTTTTTTTTTTAACTAACTCTAATTATTCTAATTTTTGGATTTCCTCTTAGATTTATAATCTCATTAAAATTATTTCTCTTTTGACAGTCACCCTTACATGTCACTTACACGCCACCCTTACACTCCATTTCCCCTAAAATTCTCTTGCAGTTCAGTCAATGAGTTCAAGAAAGCATTCTTGATCAAGATAAGGTCCAGCAGCAATTATCTAGAGCAAGAAACAGTTATTTTACCCACTGTTTCAAATGCACTGACACAAACATTCTATGCATTTAACTGCTAAAGTGCACACAGTTCAGTGGCAAAACCTCAAGAGGATCTTCCTTCATATCAGTGAAGATGCATTATAATTTTCCTAGAATAGTCTCAGACTGAAAAAAAAGGCGAAGCATGACTAATTTACTCTCAAACTAGGCATAATGTGCGTCCGAGAAACTGTCCACTTGTTCAGTAACAGCAGCATGCATCAGGTGTTCCTGACACGTTCATTAAATCAGCTTGTTAGCTCACAGTGTTAAAGGGCGGACTAAGCAAAGCTGTATCTCGCACATTAATGGAGCGCAGATTCCTGCAGGGGAGGATTAGCCGTTCAGTCTTAATAAGAAATACTAATCTAAATATGACTAGACTCCTGCATTGATTTTAAATGCATGTGGTGTTCGAAGGTTTTGCCTCCGCTTTTATAAACACATGCACAAGCGGACCCGATGCTCTGCGCAGTTTTGTGTCTTCCCAATCTGAAGAAATCTAAAGCAAGTTATCAGCTCATTATCAGCCTCCTCACAAGCTGAGGTAGGTGTACAGGAGTCCTGCTGAGCTGCGTGAGCATGTACATGTGTGTGACTATGTATGCCTACTTCAGGCTTCTTGTAACCGCTCCAAATATTTCATTTCAAGAAAAGTGATATTAAATTTTGCTTGCTTTCTCCCTCTTCATCCTACGCAGCACAGCTTCACTCAGGCAGATTAAGGAGGTGGCGGCAGAATGACTTGTCGGTTTAAAAGACTTCTACTCAGATGAGTAACAAAGATGTTAATGAAACACTAAATGAAAGAATATTGAAACAAATATGTTAATATAACACTAACTGACTAATTGACACTAGCTAGAATGTTTAAGGCACGCTCATTTTGTGGAGTTCAGTCAAGATCTTTTTAACATAATCGCAAACACATTGGCTCCAATTATCACTGAGGTACAAATGCTCTGATCAACCACAATTATCTGCTGAATTGCTGTGGACTTCTCAGCTTAGGCAGTCAAAGCAGATACTTCCACACATCCATTCATCTAAACTGGTTGGATAGGGGTGACAGTCAATCATTCAATAAATGGCCAAAGAGAGAGAGAGAGAGAGAGAGAGAGAGAGAGAGAGAGAGAGAGAGAGAGAGAGAGAGAGAGAGAGAGAGAGAGAAAAAGAGAGAAAGAAAAAAGAAAGATAGAAAAAGAGAGAGACTATATAGCTGTATATTATATAGCTGTATAATATCTGCTTTTTCTATGGTCAAATTGATTTTTTGCATCATTTCTATTATTCTGCTATTTTCTTTTTTTCAAATACACGAAGCTCATTTTAATACATGAAGCATATGAACAAAACGCAAAATAAATAATATTTGCTCTTTAAAAGGTCCAAACTGCCCTTTTTAACTCTTACAAAATGGTACATTTGAATTTGGTCTTTCCTGAAACAGACAGTATATCAGTGAACAAGCAGAGAAATCTGCCTCTGGCAGTTCTCAGCACAGCCCTTTCACAACCTCCACAGCGAGCTGCTGATGTGGCAACTGAACAGCGTGCGGTAACACACACAAACATAAATTCACACTTACCACAAAATTGACACTTTCACTATCAATAGTTTGGACTTTATGAGCTCTTTATTTCCCACTATCATTCAAAGTGCCTTTTCAGTGTCCACATAATGAGGCATCTTTGTCACCTAAAGCCAAAGCCACCAGCCACATCTCTAAATGAAAGGAAGACTGACCATTACAAGCCTGTCATAAATAATGCAGCCAAGCTCTGCTTGTGGTAAAGTAGCCATTTGAGGTGAGCTTACAAGAGTTTAAATCAAAAGGGCAATGAGGTTTCACAGCTACCTGCATTTGAATAATGGTTCTTAATGGCTGCGTGTGCCAGCGGTTATGACAATCTTGGGAAAAGAACACAGAGTGTGCCGTGCTTTCTTTAATAACAAATACAGTGACTTTAATAAATGAGCGCTATGTTCTCTCCAAAAACATGCAGACTTGGGTTTGAAGAACGGAACACACACACAAAAAAGAAACAGCTACTGCCTCTGCCATGCTTCAGACCTGCTTCCTTTGTTCCCAGCACATGTCACTCAACCCTTGGCTACTTGTACTTCTGTTTGTTTTTTTGACTTCAGGTACAAAAGTTGAGGTAACTCTTAACAGTGCACCACTACCAGTGTTTCCTCCAGATTTTTTGGACACGTGGTTGGTGGACCCTTGGAAGCCAACCGTGTTGCTGTGTTTATGAGGTGTAATCAAATACATGTGAGGCTGGAGTGGTATTATCATACAGTGAATACACTATTCTGGCGGATACACCAAAATTTGCATTCTCTACACATTTATTTTCAAGTTTAATAGTGATCTGCTTTTGATTATTAGCACTTGAGGAACGCTGAAAGAAGCTGATTGTCTGTAAATAAAAAAAAGAGGAAACCCCACATGTCTTTAATTACCACCTATTTAGAGGCACAAAACCATATTTACATAGAACTACTCCTAGATAATATTTCAGTTTGTAGTTTTCTTTATGAACTAATCATTTCTGTGATGAAAGCCTATTGTATATTGAGCAGGGCTTGAGGCTGTTCTTCTGGTAAAACCAAGCTCAACTGTGCAGCACACAGTTAATATCAGTGACTGAATCCATGACAGACTTGGGATCTTGATTTAGTGTTACTTTACATTTGAAAATAGATTAAGAAACTGGCCAAAAAATGAGCACATACCACACAAAACACAATCCAAGCATTAGCTCGCAAGTTACATCCTAATGACTCAACCCTATTTAACAGTAGGAGAAACACTGACGACCAATTACAAACTATTAATAGTGTACCTCTTAAGTAAGCTAATAGTACGCATTTTCTTTTTATCTTAGTTACTCCTAGTGTTACTCTTTCCATATGTATATCACATTCTCTTGCATATTATTTAAATACATAGTTTACCTGGTTTTTCAATTCACTGCTATTCCAGAACATTTCTAAACCCATAGCGATTTACGGGGTTTAAAAGATATTGGAATCATAATGATATCAGCAGACGTTTGCTTGAACAAATAATAATATCAGGCAGGTTTGATCGATATTTCAAAACCTTCTAGAAGACTATGTAACACTAGACTATTGTACCAAAATGCTTTCATTTTACTCAACTTGCCTACTTACTAAGCTTACAGAAACAAATAATATATTTTTGTAATCCCGGTAATGTATTCACAATTTCTGCACATTGTAAATGAATAAGGCATCAGCAGATGTGCACATAAAAAACAGTGGAAATTGGCATCAGTCTACAAATCCTACATCAGTGCATCCCTAGTGCTTTTTATATCTCTTGTAAATATCTTGTAAACTCTGTATGTGCAATTCTGCAACTGTGACTATGCAATCTCCTACCTATCTAAATACACCACAGGCTGAAAACACAACCATTTTCATGTGTATTATTCAACTAAGAATACAAAAGGTGCATGCGATGGTCAATGAGTTAAATATTTCAGCTGAAAATTAATCGACACCCACCACCAGCATACAGAAAAGGTCAAACGCATTTTTCCCCAGGCTAACAAAGAGCTGAATGAAGCAGTGCTCAGCCTTAAACTGAAGGTGAAGAACATTTTCAGCTTAAACAGATTTGCAAATTGATTTTTTATACTACAATCACAGTTTTGGGTGTACTTCAAGTTAAATAATCCATGTAAATTAATAAGTCATCAGACGCTTACAAAATCAACACATTTAAGACTAGGAAAGAGGATCAGAGGACAGAAAGAGAAGGTTAGGAGAAAAAAAAAAGAAAACAAGAAAAGGGAGAGAGCCGGGGAGGAAAAAGTAGCCCGAGAAAACGGCAAGAGAAAAGTGAGAGAGTGAGGGAAAGATAAATGGAGGTGTGAAGGAGGGTGTGAAGAAGTGAAGAGTACTGCGAGAGTGGACGCGGCCTCTGTCCTCTTGAGCGCAACGGGGGAGTAATTACTCAGCCTTCCTTTCGCTAGCAACTTCCCAACAAAACCAGAACACAAGCCTATAATCAGATATATTTACAGCACAGTGTTAACCCAGTACATTTCCATCAAGTGTGCTTATCTGGGCATGCACACTTACAGCCTAAATACCAAACTTGGAATAAACTAACAGGAGCAATGAGGGAGTCTGAAGACAAATAAGACACTGTGGTCTCCAGACGGGGTGTGGTGCTGCTCCTGCATCTAAAATGGAGCCAGAGTGTCTGCAGAAGACGTGACACACCGACCTCATCCCCGAGGCTGTGCTCTAGGACCAATCTTTTCCAATATTCCTCCAAGGAACCAGGCTGACGAGGAGGACACAATGTACTCTGTAACCAAGAGCAGCCTCTGTTTCACCATCACAAAATAAGTCAGACGAATGTAGAAGTGGTGTCAAATTAAAGTGATATTTAAGCGAAAAATCAGAGTTATACAAGCTCCCCTCCCAGCACTGAAGCTTATGTTCACTAATTAGCTGTGTGCAAACGGCATGCCTAAATCATCATGTTTGCCTTAAATTGTGTCAAGTTGTTAGTAAATCTCAAACAGACTTGCTTATGTGATTTATGTGCAACTTTTTCTGACACTCTGTTATAGTTCTGTTGCAGTGGAATGTATTCAATATTTGAGTTCCTTATCACAGTGATATGCACCACAGCTGAAAACATGCAGATTCACATCTTTGAATGTGTTTAATACTTCAAAGTCAAACAAGAATCTCTTTGCATAAAGCTAGCATAGTTTAACTTTAGCCTACAGCACGTGTCACTGAACATAAAACAGGCACACAGTGTCACTGATGCAGAACATCATTTTTTCGAGGCATCAAACGCTACTTAAGTGTCAAAGGTGCGACTCTGTGGAGAATCTTCAGTTTGCTAAAGTTGAGTAAGTGGGTGAGTCACAAGTCAGGTGAAGACAAGTGCTTCACATCTAAAAATATGAACAGCATGGTCATGGTAATGATGCATAGTACAGTAGATACGTGGCCACCAACGTGTTGGCTTTTCAATATGACATGCTTATATTTTTAAATGGACAAATGAATGTATCAGGATGCTATGCAAAATAATCTTGTTCATTCACTTACTTATTGTAAAACATTGCAACCAAATAATTAAGTCTAGGTTAGCAGCTTGACGTGGTTTGAAACATGTCAGTGATGACTTACTATGTTTTCTGCTGAATTTAGATTTTTATTACTTCTCAGTGACATTAGCTGCTCCTCAAGAAACTAAAGGTGCAAACTTCGGACACAAAAGGCATCTTGGTTGACTGATTACATTTGGGATAATGGCAACTGATTTACTGGCAAACTATTGCTGTCACTTCACCAAAGCCAAATATATACACAGAAACATGTGAATCAATTTCTATTAGCGCCATATTGTACTGCAACAATGTGAGCAAATGTAAGAGTCTAAATCACCCAAGGAAATGCAGAAAAGGCAGAAAGCTCAACTGCAATGCACTTGGAGCTTGTTTAACAAGCGCAAGAAGCAGGAGCGCAGCAAGACGGCAGAACATTCCTGGATTCCGCTTACGTTGAGATGTGGTTTCAGTGACTTATGAGCATATGAGTAATTCTCTTTTGGGAAAAATGCTTTTGGAAGAGTGATGAATATTCAAGGCCTCTACCCTCAGCATGACTCACACGCATGCAGAGCTGCTTCCTCAGCTAGCTCTGTGCAGCTCACGTGGAGAAGAGAAAGCGATACAGCAGGACAGCGAGGGGAAGAGAGAGTGAGAGTGAGAGTGAGAGAGAGAGCGAGAGAGAGAAAAGAGAAAGAAAGAAAGAGAGGTGGGGGAAAGGAAGGTAGGGGAGAGAGATGGACACTAAGACATATATCTTCTTTTAAATAGACAACAGACAGCACTGGTTTTCCTCTGGGAAACATACAGTAGCAACCCAAGGAATAGGAGAAAATGTTACCCCAATGCGAGGCTCCATAAATAAAAATGGGGCAGCTAGAGAGCCTCTCATAAATAATTTGTGTCATCTGCTGAATACAAAGCCTCATTTTACAAACCATTGATCTCTCATAGCTAAAGTTTATGGCTAGGCTGTTTTCCCCAAACGCAATGTCAAGATCATCTGCACGTGTTTAGTATGCATGGATTCCGTTTAATGTGAGTAAACTCACCCAATTCTCCCTACAGAAAATGAGAGGTCTTTGATCGGTGTGCATATAATGTGGTCTGTATCACTTTTAAATGTTGCTTTAGTTTAAACAAGTTAGAAAGCTTAAGTCAGCTTTGCCAGATCTGTGCTGAAAGTGCACTAATACACTGTGTTTGCTATTAGGCTTCATTTAAAATCCACGCAAGACACCGGCATTCTAATCTTTGCTGTCTAAATGATGTGTGACGACTTAAACAAGTCGTTAACCTAAAAGTGACACAGTACTGGCTCATATTCAAAACCCACACGGAATGCAGCCCCTCTTCTCTCTACTGTTTAAATGATGTGACAGTACAAACACATTTAACATAAATTTGACAAAGTAGTCCGTACATAACGGCCTTCTCTCTCAGATACACAGGCAGTTTGCACGCTCACTTAGACTCACTCATACATACTCTCACACACAGACTTCGAGTAATTGTTGTGAAACATGTAAAACACATGTTCTTTATTCACACCACCAATTCAATAACAGAAACACACTTGGGTTGTACAGTTACATAATCCAACTCTTTGTTATACATTACACAGCTGCTTAAAATGTCCATGAGAAATAGCATACACTGCAAATAGCAAATGGCTTTTGTTGATAAAGCTGCATTCTAGCTAGTCACCAGTAGCTGTAACATTTTTCTGCTTGGCTCACTGTAGTAAAAGGTCAGGGTTTGTTGCAGCAGTGTCCTTACAATCACTGCACGTCCATATCAGGCTTCTCGGCAGTGAAATTAGGCAGTCTTTGCTCATGATGAGCCATGAAACACACCAGACACTGTTGCCTTGGTGCACTGTAGTGTTAAGATTCGAGTTAATTATGAATTCATTTTCAATTTTGTCTCTGTTAGCCTCAGTCCTCACACTGGCTATGCTCATACTTTTAGCTTGTGTAAAAAAAGCAATAGTCCATTCTGTTTGAACACAGCTCGCCATCAGTCAAAAGCCACTGGAGCATATGTGGATCAGATCTCAGATCAGTGTTAAAGGCCAGCATCTACATGCCCTGCACATCCACAGCTCCGTTCTCATTACATCCTCCGCCAGTAATAGCGCCTGCTGCTTTGCTTTTCACGCAGACTCTCACTCATTCACTGCATCTGGCTGAGCATGTCAGCCTTGATATTTCACATTCTTCTATGGCCATCTCATATCGACCACCCATGGAACCAAAGACAGTGATTTCTCAGGTTATCTGCAGGGAGATTCAGCTTCTTCTCTGCTCTTCTCTTTCATCTATGCCAGGGTCAGTGTTTGATGAAACTTTTTTTTGTGCTTTGTAAGTGTTAAGTGTGTTTTTTTCTTATTCTCTTTGGCTCTCTGAGATGTACAAAAGAGTTCTATGTGTGGCTGGAGGAAGCACCTGGAGAAGCATGCTGAAGGTTGCTAGTGTGAGGCAGCAAGTATGCGCTTGGAATAGTATT
>JBBIGA010000126.1:6765934-6784807 GCA_037576975.1 Alestes dentex
GTGAAAAGCCTATGAAATAACATTGCTTGATGAACACAGTTTGCGAATAAAAAAACATGTTTAATTTAAATGATGTAGTGCTAAAACAACACAGTGCAAATAACTTGGCTTAAAAAAATAAGATAATAAATACATGTATGTATGATTATACCATATCAATTTACAAAAGATACAGTATGCATAATCAACAAAGCATGTTGCAACATCAGTCTTCTATCAAAATAACATTAGTCACAATACAAAAGTCAGATGGAGAAAAACATTGGCAAATTCAGGCAATTTCACAGCAGAAACAGCAGTTAGTATTTGTAATCTGTGAGGTTAGAGGAGCTGTAACAAGGAAATTTTACTAAGCTGTGCAGTATTTTCACTTTTCATTGTCCACTTCTAAAGTTTTATATCTTTGTCAGTTTCATTTCCAATACCACTCAAACAGATCAAGTGTGCATTATAGTCTTTGATACTTAATGAAAACATTTTAAGTATGGAGGATCATTCCTGCAGGAAAGAAAACTACCAAGATCTATGCGTGTCCTGTTTTAACCCTATTACTGACTTAGGTGTTATAACAGGTGAAAATGCAACACCTGGTAGTTCCTGTCTCCCAACTGAGAATTGTGGCTCAACTAATTGAACAGCGAAAATTGTCATTCGGTATAATTGATCATCATCATTTAAGTATACTGCGTGTAATAGCAAAATGAAGACAGTAAAATGCAGTACACAGTATATGTTATCATAACAATATGAAAGCGCAAACGGTACAACAGTGTCATGGTGCCAAATACTGCATGGACCCTTTCATCGCCGCTTGCGGTTATATTTATTAATATTTTTCTCCATCAAAACGCGTTGGGGAGCAAAAACCGTAAGGCGCACAGCCTTGCAATTTGATAGGTACATGCGGTATGCCAACCACTACTAACGTACCCAGAGCCACGCCATTGCGCCAATAGGTGGCGCTATAACAAGCACTTTTGCGTTGAGCCTCAGCAAATTTGAACCGTATGTCCGATTTTCAAAATTCTTTTTGCACATTATTCCTTGGGATCAGACCGCCCATTCATTTCTGCCAAAAAGTTCTATGTGGCAAAAATCATGGTTATCACAGGCCGACGATTCTCAAACTTCGTACAATTGTTGACATTAGAGGTTAGATGATGCAGTTCAAATTTGGTCAACTTTGTCCATTGGGGGGCGCTAAAGCACATGTTCAAACATGATGATGGTTTTTCGAACACAAATCATGACATATGAGACATAGAAACAAAACAACTGACTTGCATACACTACAGATGGATGGCAACTTTAAAACTTTGGAAATTTTTTTCATAACTTTCTTTCTTTGCGCATAATTTGCATTATTAGAAAATTGTACTTTTACAAACTAGTCCTAGGTTTTTAGACATATCTTCACAATTCTTGTCTTACATGAATCCCAAGAGGCCCAAATCAATTACTTATCAAAAACATTTGGACTTTTCTGCATAGCATGGCCAAGACCTGCGAGTATATTCACGTGAATAGTGACGTACTTGACCATAATGGGCCCAAATTGCTAACGCTGGGTCTGAGCTGCACCAAATTTGGTAGAGATGTATAACGTGGGACCACGAGGATGTGTGCAAATTTTAATTGACATCGGCCATTGGGGGGCGCTACAGTAGATAATTGCATTTATTGCTATATTTTGTCCATGGCCCGTACACTTCAAACCAGGCTAACTCAAGATCTGTTGAAGATAAAAGAGTAAAACTTGCATTAAACAGTCAGTCTACTAATTGCTAAACTTTGATACATCACAACTTGTGGCATTTGGTGACATCACTTCACTCTGATTTATGCATAAACTGAAATACACTTTAATTATGGAATTTCTGAAACGATGCATCCCGATTGGAGAAAAAATTGTGAAAGACTTCCACATTTGTGTCTTTCAATACCTTGCAAATGTTGTATCGTTTTGTCAAAGAATGGCTAAATGGTAGGCCAAAATGCATGTATGATAATTACAAACAGGAAACAATTGAACAATACTTTGGGAATTTCACGGCACATGTGTCTCAAAATGAACACGTTCATATATTGTCATCATCAGAATAAGCATGCCAAATTTCTTAAGGTTTGCTGTTTTTTTTGCCAAAAACTAGACATTTCAAACCATTTTTGTGGCTATTGCCTTTAATGGGTGTAACTTGTCACATCACACCATTGACACTAAGTGTCTTCTTGGAGCTAATTAATTGCTACAAGTCATAATTTGTGGTACCATCTCCTCAGTCAATTTCTGCAAATACCAAAAACATATGAAATATTGTCTCTGTGCAGCAATAACTCAGTGCTGTGGTTTGGAGGACTGGGCTATATTTATATCTTATAGTTATTTGTTACTTTGTTCGAGTTATTTTGTTATTACATTTGCACTATTCCTAATGTTCTTTTTTAAATTCTTTATTGTCTATCTTTATTCCTCTTGTTGCATTGAATATGTTTATTGAACAAGAAGTCGCTGGACTATGTCATCAGCTTGCCTCCCTTGCCTAGGCTCAACACGATCTCTCTGCCGAGACACTGGCGTCCCAGGCAGTAGACTGTTCTCCTTCCCATAACGTACCTAAAATCTCTCTCCCTGAAAAATGGATTGGTGTAGAGAGGAAGTGCAATGTGTTTTTGTCTCCATTCTCATCGGACAGGCGGCAGAGTGGGCTACAGCGGTCCTGAGATCTGACTCCAGCTCCGCCTACTCATATCCAGAGATTACCCGTCAGCTCAGGGCTGCCTTCAAGCATCCTTAAAGCAAGGTGGAGGGTGACTCCCATCCCTACCACCTTCGGCAGGGGGACCATTCGGTGAGTCATTACACTACGGAGTTTCATACCTTGGCCATGCAGACAGCCTGGGGCAACTCTGCTCTCCGAACGGCCTTCTACAAAGGGTTAGCTCACCTTCTTTGTAACTCGCCTCACCTCTCCACCCATCATCCTTGGTCATCCATGGCGGCTCTTTCAGAACCCCCTCATCTCCAGGACTCAGCAGAAAATCCTCCAATAGGGCCCGATCTGTCAGGAGCTCTGTCTCCAGGCGATGGCTGGGACGTGCTCAGGGAGTCTGAGGCCCCCGACGTCGACACAGAGGCCATTCCTGTCCAGTACCTTGGCCTTGCGGAGGTATTCAGTAAACATAGAGCCACCCAACTTCCTCCTCACTGGCCCTATGACCTGGCTATTGACCTCCAGTCCGGCACAGTACCGGCCCGCGGCCATCTGTTCTCTCTCTCGGTGGGGGAGCAGAAGGCCATGGAGGAGTACATTGCAGAGGGGCTTCAACAGGGGACTATCTGGCTTTTATCTTCCCCCACGGCTGTGGTGTTCTTTTTTGTAAAAAGGAAAGACGGGGGCCTCCGACCATGTGTCGACTATCGGGGGCTAAACAAAATCACCATCAAGAGCCGTCATCCACTCCCTCTTACCAACACTGCCCTGGACGCCTCTCTGGTGTGTCCATCTTCACCAAACTGGACCTCAGGAGTGCGTTCAATCTCTTTCGCATCAGAGAGGGCAACGAGTGGAAGGTGGCCTTAATAACTCCCAGCGGACACTACAAGACCCTGGTTATGCCGTTTGGTTTATGCAACAGTCCAGCCACCTTTCAACAGTTCATCAATGACATCTTATGTGACATGCTGGGTCGCTGGTGCTTCGCCTACCTGGACGACATCCTGATTAGGGTTACACTGAAATGATTTTTTTGGACCGAAACCAAAAATTGAAAACCAAAATAAATTATTATTATTAAATTATTAAAAGAATAAATCTGTTACAAAACTATGAAAATATTTATTAAGCTTTCAAACAATGCACAATATAAAATAAAATATTTTACTTGGCCCCACTCATGAATACAGAATCAATACAGTTGTTACTAGTCATAGTAATTTCAAATATTTCAAATATCAAAAACTTAAAAAGACTCTTCAGATATCTATTATGTAATTATGACTAGTAACAACTGTATTGAAGATATCTGAAACGAAAGTTTCTCCTAGTAAGAATTGTATTTTAGATATCTGTAATATATATAACAAAATCTGAGCACACTAATGCTAGCTGTCTCATATTCTTTAGGCTACACAGATCGCTGGAATTTTCAAACAGCTGATTAGTGGCTTTAAAAGCTTTCATCGTATTTCCTCTTGATGTACCTTTTGTGGATCTGTTGCATGGAATGTAAAATGGTCAAAAATGGCCAAAAAGGCTGTACATTTAATTAAGACAAGATTAAATCAGCTTATTTCAAACTAAGTAACAGGGTGATTAAAATGAGAAATGGTGATAAAAATAAAGTCAGTTGTTTTTTTCTTTGCCTCCTGCTGTCAGTGTAGATGCGTTCAACACTAATGCTTGATTCAGAGCCACAGAAAAACACTGAAAACAGACTACAATGCTCTGTCTACAGGTTTCAGTAAAGGACAATTGACAGGTGATCTGCATCCATCCAAAATATCCATTACAAGTTTGAGACATTGAGACATTGATACACAGAACACAGCTAAACAACAGAAGCAGAAAGCAAAGAGAATGCTTGCCTGCTGACACCATCTGCATGCACAGCTTCTGAAATAACAAGTGATAAGCACCAAGTTATCACATGCAATTACTGGATGTTATACTGCTATCAGACCTATAATAACAATTACATTTTGTCAGTTAGCAACAAACATGCTGCTGCTGACAGCACATAATCTCATATCCCAAAAAAATGACAGGAGAACGAACGCCCTGGCTACCTTTGAATGTTAGTTAATGTAACAAGATGTAAATCATTTTGGATCATTTTACTGGCTGTTCATCAGGAAATTCTGACATGGTAAAGGGAAGCTGGTATGTTCAAATTGTGCTAAAAAAAAACCCGATATACTGCCTGCTGACATATCGCTCAGGCCACAATGGCCTATGACTTCAAAGGCGCTACAGGTAACATTTTTTAGTGTGCGTGAGAGGATGAAGGAGGGAACTGAGAGCAGGATAGATGGAGCCATCAGTATGCATTCCTCGCTCACCTCAAACCCTTGTGCAAGGAAGATGTGTGTGTCAAACTCCCTCTGCCTCTCCAGCAGCCTCCAAGTAATAATTTCTGAAAAGCTGGCCAGGAGCCCGGCCTTTGCCCAAAAGCGGAGAGCATCTTGGCTGCGGTGCGAAGGCAGGCAGGGAGGCAGCGCTCACAGCACTTCATTAAGGATCAGTAGTCTGCATGCGGTGGACGTGATGGGGGATTTGGGACTGGGCGAGTGTCAGAGCGATCCTCGGGGAGCCAGCACAAGTGAGACAGAAAGGTGAGGAAGTGAGGAAGAAGGTTAGAAGCAGAGCGCTGTGGAAAAAGTCCAAAGAGTTGGCGAGAGCCGTGTGCTACAACTCGATGCAGTCCTCTGCTGGAGAGCCACGGCTTTATTCTGCACACACGCCAGTCAGCAGCCGACACAAAAGTGCAGAGAGGGGAAGGCCACTTCAGACGGGTGTAACAGTGGGAGTAGTGGCGCTTGTTTGTGAGCGAGCAAACCTGTGAAAAGCACAGAGTCCTTGTTGGCTGCGCGTGTTTCGGCAGCCTAATTGTTTGGACAAAACAGACCAAAAAGTTCCGCAATCATATCAAGAGCTCTGCCTAATACAATCAGCCAAAAATAAAACAGGCACTGCTTTCTCCATAGCAACCCTCTCGCCAAAGAGCCTTTGGAAAGCGCTCGGCTCCAAGATGCAACTAATCATGGGTGCTTTTGTGCACAGACACGCAGGAGACAGAGAGAGGGAGAGAGAGAGAAAGGCGCCAATCACAACACCACACACACACACACACGCGCGCACACATACATACAGTGACAGCACAACAGACAAAAAGCATCACGAAAACAACTCGAACTGCAGGCACAGCAACAAAGGAAGCTGCTTCTCTCAGGTAGTCTCTGGGGACACTAAGCCCGCTCCATCAAAGTGACAGCACACCTAGTTCTGCTCATCCGTGGGCTCTTGATGAATAGGTCCAGTTGGGCTCTGGACAAAACAGAAGCAATGCGGAGACCAGGAGAGGAAAACTTCAGTTTAAAGGACAGCAGACATGCTGGATAGTGCAGGTGTATTGGAAAAACACTGCGTCAAGCTAAAAGTAGGGCTGTCACTATCAGTTATATTTAGGATATCAAGAATATCAAGGAATCATACATGCAATTTATAACAACAATCATTTCACTTTACTTCCTTTACATGTAAACGTAAACATCTTGGTAAGATCCTGCTTGTGGAGGTTTCCTCCCTTTCAGTGGTGCTCAGAAAGGTGGTTTGAGTGCTAATAGCTCCCTCACACTATAAACCACAGCCTCATGATGATGTGTAGATGCACTTAAATCATTCCAACTCTAAACTAATCACTAAACTGATTCATCAATAACATATATCAATTGTTTACATATCCATATCAATCGTTTGGTTTTTTTTAAATTGAGTAATCGTGGTAGCGCTACTTAAGGTGAGACACTACTGGTGAATATATTCAGTTTTTAAAGCAGTAAACACAAAAGATATCACAATGAATCTCTGTCTGTTTATTACTGATATTTTGTACTGAATGCTTTGTAGAAAATACATTTATATAAACAAATAAGTCTATTTAAACATACATACAAAACCTACATATATTTTAATCTAATTATTAAATGTAATAAACAACAACACTTAGAAACAAAGGTCATTTAGGTCATTTTTGGAACAAAATCTAGCATAAATCCAGTTATGAATGATATAAGAAAATTATTATTTCTATAAATCCGGTTATCATAAGCTCTGGAAATTCATCCAAAAATCTGAAAAATAGTTGACAGGACCAGAATCCTATCTGGTGGCAATATGTTGACTTAAAAATGCTGCTTCATTTTCCATCAGAAAAGACCTTTAGAAAAGTGTCAGAAAGTTGAAATATTCAGAGCCTCTCATAAAATGTTTAGCAAAACAAGGGCATTTTAAAACCACTGACTGTCTGAAAACCACTACCGATATTTTCATGTTGGCGTGGCGAAGTTGCTATCTTGGCATAAGCACAACAGCTTTAAAATACATAGTGTAACCGAAAAATCTCATTTTGTTCATTACTTTAAATTAAATAAATTGGCCAGGCTCAAAGGCTCGTATTTCACAAGAACGCCTATACGCTGACCATGATGGTGGATTTATGCGGCTTAAATTGAAATGAATTTCTTTTCCCCATATTTTCTATCTTGCCCATCCTCCAATGGACAAGAACAGAAAAAAATTAAAAAGTAATACAATATATCTGGAAAAATGTATTTGCATTTTTTTTTTTTTTTACTTTGGAGCAACACACGGTGATAATATTAAATAGCAGAAATGCATTGACATGGAAATTGTGCAAACAGTTGATAGTTTTTTCATGTGCGCACCTGAGGACACAGGTACAGATATTGTATCTGCTCTACTTGGCATTACAGAGAAACAGATATGTATTTCTGTAGGGTTACAAATGCAGTAAAATGCAGTCACCTGCTCTACTGGCCAGAGCACAAAAATACATCAACAGACATCAGTCGCATCTAAATGTCGGTCAAAAAATAACTGCATGTCAACACACACTCGGCATGGGTGCAAAAAAAAAAAAAAAAGTCCCACACAGGGTTCACCTGACATTAAATATTCACTGTGCCTACATGACTCAGTCCCACTCCCGCAGCAGTGCTCCAGTCTTGAACTGGGAGACAATTGTGAAGTCCTGAGATGACAGGCTCTGAAAGATGATATTTAAACCACTCTCTATTTCCCTCCCACTCAGCCAGCCAGCCAGCCAGCCACCCACCACCCTCACCAGGCACGAGACCAGCAAACCTCACTGCAATCACTCTGGGGCAGATGATCGTGCAATTATGGCTCCGGAGAAATGCTTTCATCACCTCTGTGCACCCATGCTGCTTGATGGAGGATGACAGGTGCTTTTGGAGATGAATAAGCCTCTTTCGTCCTTCGCTTTAGCCACTGTGACTCATCTACCGAGTGACCTTCATTTTATTTATCTGAGTTAAAGCAAAAGCAGCATTTTAGCTTTAGTATGCCTTTATGCTTTTATGAGATTTAGTCAAGTAACTTCTTCATTAACATTTAAAAGTTTTGTATTATTACCTTGACCCACTATGTGGCAAGCATCAAAAATGTTTTGGTGGCCAATATGTAAGTGCATCTTTAATAACAGAAAGAGAGAAACTGCCAAACAAAAAAAAACAAAAATGAAATACGGCATACATCAAGGTAACAAAAGTCTAAGCCTTAAATTGAACGGTAATGAAATCCATTAATTCGCTGTTTGTTCCGACTGCCTTCCACATAGCTAAAGGAAGCTTTTTATGCAATTTTCAGTGCTGTCTCTACTTACTGCATTCCTTGTAAATTAGCTTTAATTGAAATATTTAGAGAAAACCAAATCTCTTAACGAGAAATAATTATTTTCAACTAAATCACATGTGCCACAATTATGGGCACCTCTGGAAATGACAGTGAACGTGATATAACTGTAGCATGATTCCCATTTAAATAGTACATTTTTGAGTTGATTGGAGAATGTAGGAACTGATTAACTCGAGTACACATATGCTGTGACACAGAGGCCAAATTCTGTTAACAGAAAAGGAGTTTGCAAAATGCTATTATAACTTTGACTGGAATTGTGTTCTATTGTCTGATAAATTGAGCAATAAAGACCCATTGTGTAAAAAGAAGGATGCCTATAATGAAAAGAACCTTATCCCAACTGTAAAATGTGGTGAAGGTTCTGTATTGTTGTGGGGCTGTTTTACTTCTAAAGACCCTGGAAACCTTGTTAAGGTACATGACCTCCACGAAACATCGGGACATTTTAAATCAAAATCTGGCTGCCTTTGCCAGGAAACTAAAACTAGATTGTCACTAGACAATGGTCCGAAGCATATAGCTAATAAACAAAAACGGTTCTCAGACCACAGAGTCAAGTTTCTGCCATGGCCATCCTGAACCCCTGACCTGAACCCCACTGAAAACCTGTGGGGTGAGCTGAAGAGGAGAGTGCACACGAGAGGCCCCAGGACCCTAGGAGATCTGGGGAGATTCTGTAAAGAAGAATGGTCTCAGTTTCCCTGCTCTGTGCTCTCCAATCTTATAAAATGTTATAGGAGAAGACTCAGTGTTGTTTCACTGGTAAATGGAGGCTGTACAAAATTACAAATGCAGAGGTACTAATAATTGTAGACCATGTGCCTTTGCTGAAATGATTATTTATTGATGAGGGATGTGTTTTCCCTCCGAATACATTCATGTCAACTAAAGATTCGATTTTTCCTCACTTTTCCGTGAGATGAAACTACTTCACAAAAAGGTACATATTTTCTAACTTTTTAGAAAAGGGCATGCTAATGACAAAATAATTTCCCTCAGGATAAATAAAGTTCTTTCTTATCGTCATATCTTTCCTTTACAAGGGGTGCCAATAATTATGGAGGGCATTGTAAGTGCTACACCATTTAAGGTGGAACAGAAAACTTGAAAGACTGGCAAACATGAAGCTTCTGAACAAGAACAGCAGCAGATCAACACTTAAAATGCCAATGTGGAACCATTTCACAATTTTTCTGAGGGACATTAGACAAGTAATTTGCAAGCACTGCTCATTTTAAGTATCAAGAGGTGGAACAACGCCTAAGGACTTCTCTGTTCCAGGTCTTATTCCACTTGAAAACAGCACATTGAGATGCAGAAGTGGCCTGGTCTGGCCCTGCCAGCATGCTGATGCCATCTAGCAAACAACAAACAATGGTCACAGAGTACAAATTTCAACCTCAAAAATAATGAAATTCCTTGTCTTAGGTGACCAACCATTCTCGACTATTAGGCATGTTGGAGTTCATGACACATACTGTAGCCTACATACTGTACTAATTTTTGAATGTTTATTTTATGTCAACTTTGGGGGGGGGTTTCAGCCCCAAGTTTTTATTTCTGACCAGGAATTTTCATTTCGGGACACCACTACAAACAATGTCAGTGTAAATACATAATGATTTACAAAACTGTTGACACATACATTCAGTTTACATTCTGTATTTTAAACAATCCCATACATTTTCAATAAACTACAAGTAAGAAAGACTTCAGCTTGTATGAAGATGTCTTTCAGGACATATATGTCAATTGGGTTCTATGAGGGTTAAAGTGAGGTTCTTGCCTGTCATACGACAGTGTCAGTGATCCAGGGAGGCCAAGGCCATCATCAGTCTCCCAGCGTGTGTAAAACCCACCACTGCATGTGTTCGGACAACTGACCACACAGCACTGTTAAACACATCAGCGCACTTCACTCACAAATGACCATACAGATGCCTGACTGACTACTATGTTGCTTAGCAACAAGGGAGAAAGACTCTGCTATCTTTCCATTCTGACAAAACATGCCAACGTCTAGGCACAAGAGTCACATGACCACGCTGAGATTTGACCCTGAACCTACAGTGTACCTGGGCAGCAGGGGTTCAATGGGTGCAAAATTAGCTTAATGCAAGTATAGATTAGATGCAGAATTTGCACGCAGCCATTGTTTCTTTTATGATGTCTATTCATTTTTCCAGTATGAAACGCATACTAATGTCTGTACTGGTTTTAGCAAATATATTCAAACCAGCTCTAATGTCTTTTCTCTTTTAGCAGATGCGCTCTCCTACAGGCCAACAGGCACCATTCCACCAGAATAACATTCAATACAAGAACACGATTATTGTCCACTCAAGGACAAATCTGTGTTAATGAAATAATTTCAATTCATTTAGAAATTATGTGCACATTAAAACCAAGTATATTAAAAGCAAAGCCTTTTTTTTGCACCATTTCAGAATATCAGCTATTCATTCTTTCATTTCAAAATGTTAGTTATCAATTCATGACAAATGGCCCAATACAGAGAGTCCAAAATGACTCCATTACATTAATGTATATTAAGGTGCAAAATGTTTTTTTTTTCTCGTATGGTTCTCCTTCACCTTCCCTCTCCTAAGTTACCATTTCAGAAATACACAAATCTGTTATCAAGAAGCAATATATTCATTAAGATAAATGTATATAACACACATTATGCTACTGTATAAGACAAGGGGAGCTTAGTTCTGCTGTACAGCCATCTGCTGCATGGCATCTGTCATGCAGGCATCTATGGAACAGGGCGTAAAAAATCCTTACATTATGAGCTTAAATTTATTCACAAAATTGACCAATTTTAATACATCTTAATTTTTTAAAATCATTTTTAAAATGTTTTATATATACATGTGCACACACACACACACACACACACACACACACACACACACAAACAAAACAACACACACACACACACACACACACACACACACACA
This sequence comes from Alestes dentex, assembly GCA_037576975.1. NCBI lineage: Eukaryota > Metazoa > Chordata > Actinopteri > Characiformes > Alestidae > Alestes > Alestes dentex. Next base: position 6,777,360 of record JBBIGA010000126.1, read on the forward strand.
CACACACACACACACACACACACACAGAAAAGAAGTAATTATTTCAAGTAAATTACATTGAAAATGAACAATTATAGGGAACTACTGTGACAGCAGTGGTGTTCCTGATTGAAACAGGAAATGTAATCATTATGCTCCATAATGCTCCATGTGACATATTTTGTAAAATATGTCACATTGTGGAATGCTGTTCCACAACTATGTCATGAATGGATCTGAGACACATCAATGGAAAAATCAATGATTTAGCGAGTTGTGTAAATTAAAACAATCTGATTTAGGAGTGGACAAATGCCCACATATCCCCAGAATCACATGTAAAGCCAAGCAAACATTTATTTCGAGAATGTAAAAAGAAAAAATTACTGGTTCTCTAGCTGCTACTATTCATTCTAATAGCACTGTCATTACAGCTTCTGAGCAAATACAATACTATTCCAGTTTCTATTTGGGTGCACTTAGTGGCCCGCTGGGCAGTCCAGCAATACATATAGACTTATCTGCTGGGGCTGAGCCCAGTCAGAGGGAAGATGCAGTGTAGCATGAAGTGCTGCACTTCCATCATTTTTAAAAAGGTGGAGAAATCGGAGATGAATGGACGTATCTTTTTCCATTCCCCCAGTGCTGCTGTATGAAGTGGAAGAGAAGGCCATGTTCTGCTGTCAGTTCCACTACAGTGTTCACTCCACTTTTCATCCAGGCTATCACTCTTTCACTCTGTTTCTCCTACAGTCGCTCTTTCCTCTTTCAGTCAATCTATCAGTCACTCTTTTCATGCACGTCTAATGCTGAATCTGTCCATCCATCTCGCTGAATTCTCTATGCAACCCCTATCTTTCGATCTTTTCTTTCTTCCTATCTGTTTCCTATCTCCCTGGGTCAAATGTATTTTTCCAGTGTTATTTCCAGTGGTAATGGCTTTGGAGAGCATTACTGTGAGTTAGAGGGCTCCAGCACAAGGCTGCCGAGGCGGGCGCTAAAGATTTGTATGTCACGCTGCTCTGTTGCCACAGCCGTATCCCAGGGCTTTTAAGATGCGCTCTGAAAAAAAAAGAAAACAAATGAAAAGGGGAGCGAGAGAAAAAAAGTTGCCACCATATGGCGTCAGAAAATCATCTCTCCGAGCAGAAGGGTTCTTCAAGGACTCTCGCAAGCTGTTTGAATGGTTGAGATGAATTATGAAAGAAGACATCCACACTATTTCACACAAATTGCTCTCGTGTGTGATTGACAGGTCACTGTTGGTGGCAAATCAATGAAAAAAGTGAAGAGAGCATGTTCCTCACACTTCGCTAATTAAAGCAGAAGAACATTCAGCCAGTGCAGGCAAACCACCTTTTCTTCAAGCATACCGTACACACACTGTTACATTTGTGACAGAAAGTGCTGACTGGGAGAGAGAATGTGGAAAAAAGTCTGTTTACTCAATCTGTGTGTGTGTGTGTGTTTGTGTGTGAATGGCACTTTCCACTCTAGTGCAGCCGGAATGCTCCTCAGAAGTCAAATGACGACGGTGACATCTGTCCCTTTTTGTTCACTCTCTTCCTCTGTGACGGCTTCCCCCAAGGCATAAAGGTGGTAGAGAAATCAGGGTTTATTGGGAGGGGCTACCTGTAGCAGCCACTTGTTCGTCTGACAGCATTTCAAGAAAGAACACACACAGCATTAAAACTGAATTTCAGCGTGTAAATATTGGTCCCATCCTTGCCCACCTGCTATCTGCCATGAAGTGCAGGACTGATGAGTAAGCATCAAGAAAGCCTTTTTATATCAACTGTAGCTGAGGTGCATTATTTGTTCAGTCTGAATTATAGAAAAAAAGTTCAACAAATGAAAAGAATAAGAAAGAAATGAAAGAAAGAACAGTCAGACGGAATACAGACACGTGTAAATCTACAAGTACACAGTGATTCAGATGGGATTCTTCCCGAAATTATTCAGCGCATCATGAAGTCTCACATTTCGCTTTGATTTGATTTGTTCAGTTTTGAACAATTAAGAATTATTTGTAACAATACACTGAATAGATAAATGTGACTCATACAGTCATATAGTAGGGCAATTTTAGGCACTATACACCATTTTCAACACATACAATATTGTGCGAAAGGTCTGGATGAGAAAATGTATATTAAAAAGCTGTTTATCTGTACAGTAAGCATTTATTTGCTTGTCCATGCACAGAAAACATTTTACCAGTAAGCACCTTGTTTAGCTATTCAGTTCTTCATTGAGGTAAATCAAGTGTGCTGCTGCTCACAAGGCAATGTTTTTCAACAAAGAATTCTTGCCACTTTTTCAACTGCAGTTTGCATTCATTCCGATGCTATATAGTGTTTGCTGGTAAAAACAGACCTGGTAGCAGAGAACTAGCTTCGACATTTGCACAGTACTGTATATTTCCAAGAAAAGCCATTTTCAAATAAAAATACAAATGGTAAGATGGCTTTAGTATTTTTTTTTACGTTGGATCAACGTATAAGTTATCATTCCTATCAGCTAAAATCAATTTCAAAATCAGTACAGTTGTATCATTACCTTCAGATCAGTGCATTAATGGCATTTGTGTAAACCTAATGAAACAAGCAAGCAAACAGCTACAAAGAAGACGCTGGTGATTCGAGTGGATTTCTCCCAGCAAGCAGTGGTGTGAAGAAGCTGTGATGGATTTCCTTTGCTAGCCTTTCTTCTTTATGGTAGGTAAATAAAAGAACCTGAGCCCACATTCAGAATTAGAACGGATTTTACAATTGAAACAAGTAAGTTCACCATCTATTTTTAGGACGGTTGGAAACAGTATTTTACCGGTTTCAAAAACTTGTTGGTGTTTCCAACTGAGTGCTTGAATACTTATAAAGACACTCCATATCTGTTCTTACCTTTCAGAACCACCAGTTTGTCTCAGTTCATTTTTAAAACAAAGTCTTCAAGTATTTCATTAGTAAGAAAGATGCTTAACAAATGTATGCATTCCTTTCTATGACGGATATCCCAAAGAGACAAACGTGCTAAGAGACAAATCAGATAAGGAGACAGAGGAGTCTGACTGGATTTTTGCTTAGCTGGACAGCAGCAATGAAACACAAGTTCAGTACATAAATCATGAAAGTCTTTATTGAATGGCAAGTTTTCACTGTCAGTTTAGCTGCTTTACTGAATGCATAGCCAAGTTCTGTTCAGATGCACATTTATGACTGTGATAGAAATGAGCTGGAATGCTCAGCTAGCCTTCTGTCTCTGTTTGTCTCTGTCTTTCAGATCCACGAGGCAACATAAATGACGATGACGCACTCAGCTTCTTCACCTAAATAACATTGAACAGTCAAAACTAGAGACAAAAAGTGAAAGGCATCTACCTATTGTTTAACATTTTAACAGCGTATCTAACTTCTCACTTAGTCTTACACAGAAAAGTTGCAAAATCATGCTGTTGGGGTGTATGAGATTAATTGTTATAGCCTAATATCATGGTTATTGACATATTCATCTGGGTTTTACTGGTTTTATGATTAAATATTTAATTTAAAATACTGATAAATAGTCCTGTAGATCCACATGCTAGAATTCTGTTGAGCTTCCTAAACGAAAGCTTCCTAAATAAAAGAACCTTATACCAACAGGACAAAATCAAACTCAAGTATTTAAAACATTTGGGTCAGTAATTTTATTGTCAATTGTTTTTCCTTCAAATAAAAACTAGCCGTTTGCTTCGCTGCTGTTTAAGGTGAATTGTTATATGAGAAGAAGTGTGTAGCAGTGGTATTCCTACTGGACAAGGAATTGAACCTTCCATATATGTGACAGTAGTGTTACCCACTATGCTATCCATTAAAAGTGCTAAAATAAAAAAATGCTCAGAAATGATGATTACAGGTATCAGTGAGTATTCAGGTTAAAAAAGATTGGTAAATTATTATATTTTGGCCAATAATTCCAAAACTGAACAGGTGACAAAAATTGAATGTTGTCAGTGAGTAATACTCCAATACATTGTGTACACACACTTTACAGTAAATCAACAGTGAGAGCTGTTTCTGGTTATTCCAGGTCTCCATACCCCCTGCTCCTCCCACGTACATGCTATTCACAGAGTCCACAGTACACACAGAGCAGCACTGGGACCTAATCAGATAAAAACCATTTCCACAGTCAGATATGACTCCCGCTGCTCAAAGGCCCCGCAGCTAATGCCGTAATGACAGGAAAAGGAACAAGCAGCAACACAAGCGAGACACAATGCATGCAGCATTTCCCATTAGATAACGGAAATGTAGATAAGCCAAAATTCATTTCCCCAATCTGCACCGACACGTCTATGTCTTTATCAATTAAATACTGAGGGTGGGTGGGAGAGCCGCCCACCCACACGTACACACATAGCCCTGTGAACTTTTCTGGAAAGATATTTCTGTATGTGTGTAGCTCATTTGAGGGGCACAGATAAATAGGAGCACAGAGAAAGACAGAGAGAGAGAGAGAGAGAGAGAGAGAGAGAGAGAGAGAGAAAGAGAGAAAGGGGAGGAGAGAGTGTGAGTGCTAGAGAGCAGAGAGAGCGAGCGAAGAGAGAGGAGAGAGAGAGACATAGAGACATAGTCAAGAGGAAAGAGAGAGGAGAGGTGAGAGAGAAAAAGATAGGGAGAGAGAAGAGAAAAAGAGAGGTACAAGAGAGAGAGGAGAGAGAAAGAGAAAGGCATGTGACAGAGCAGACTACAGAGAATAAAAAAGACACACTCCCTGCTCCTCATGTGCTCACTCATACATATAAATAAGAACATGCACAGTAAACAGGCCTAAGTCTATGGGTGTGGGATTGTTTGTGTGTGTGTGTGTGTGTGTGTGTGTGTGTGTGTGTGTGTGTGTGTGTGTGTGTGTGAGAAAATGCTGCATGCTGACAGAATGACCATGTAGAGTAAAAATAGAACATTGGTTTGAAAGGAAGCCAAGTCTAAATACCCAGGCGCTGAGGACGGGTCTATTTGTAGCCCAACAAAGTAATCCTTTCATGACAGGTTTATTAATAACAGTGTTTAATTAGCAGCGAATGCCAGAGAAACATTTTAACACCTCCTGCCTTGAATAACAAACTGAGGTAGATTTTGTCGTTAAAAAAAAAAAGAAAGGCACTCCTGAAAGCAAAAGTTACACCCCTACTGGTAAATCTCACATTTCCTATCCATTGTAAACTACCCTCATACTCCTTTGTACACATACTCAGGATAATTCTGTAAACTACATTGAGTTTAAACTGAATCTAATAAATTATTTGATCTGTGATAAGATGAAACAGCAACAAGCAGGTGCTAAAATACAGAATCTATTTTTAAAATAGCCTTCTCCTTGCAGCTGTTGCACCATCTCCTGCTTAAATAAAAGGAAAGACAAACACAGAAAGCGCACACTAATGCCACACAGTTAAAAAAAGAAGATCCATATATGGTTCCTAAATAACCTTTACATTGAGTGGTTTTAACTTTCAGGTTTCGATTTTTTTTTTTAAATGTGTTATTTATTGAAAGATGCTTTAGGGGCATAGTTCTCAAGGTGGTGTCTGTTATGTATAACCATGGGATCCCAGATTTTACTTTTTATTTTTTAAATGACATGACATGGGTCTGGATTCCATCCAAAATAAAGATAATCCATCATTCCTACCCGACTTGTTTTCTGAAGTCATCAGTCTACAGCTCCGGAAAAAAATAAGAGACCACTGCAAAAATGTTCAGTTTCTTTTATAGGTGCAAGTATTGAACTGAACAGCTTTGCCTCAGTTTTTAAAAACTGCTGACAATATTTATCTTAATTTCCAAATAAAAATATTGTTCATTAAAGCATCATTTTAAAGAAAATGACAAAACATCAAAATAAGAGAAATGATGAAGTGTTTACAGAACTTGAATAATTAAAAGAAAACAAATCTCTTGTGCACTCCAAGAAAATGGTAATAATTAGCCACCCAACTGGTCTCATTGTGAGAGGAGTGTGTTGATTACAGTAGTGTTTTTATACTGTTCCTCATTAAATAAGATTTGATTCAGGTGATCACTAATCGGTACCTCATAAACAGAATGAGGTGCTTGTGTAGGAATTTAACAGACTCTGGCACTGAATGGTTGTCATATTTACAGAGATACTGATTTAAAAATAAATTGCAGCAGTCTCTTATTTTTTCACTGAGCTGTATTAACTTTGATTTGATTGAAAATCATCAACGTATTACTGGCTAACACTTGTATTGGTCATGGGCAATATGGTAAAAATTATCACAAACCTTTATCAGCACACATGTTATGTATCCCTAATTTTTTCCAGCTTGCTACTCAACTACTCACACAGACCTCAACTAAAGCTACTCCTAAATACTTTAACTGGTCCTACTTTGCTGACTATAGTCTGCTCAACAGTAAGTTTGCCCACTTTCCCCCTAGTCATCAGTTTTTATTAGTGTCAGTTTTCATCCTCCCTTGCTATCCCATGTTGACCAGAGAAGCATGAGTTCTCCTTTTGAGCCTCGGTTCCTCTCAAGGTTTCTTCCTCCACTTTAGGGAGTCTTTCATCGCATCTGTCACTTTTGACCTGCTAGCTAGGGGTTCAGACTTCTCTAAAGCTGCTCTGTGACAACAGTTACAATTGTAAAAAGCGTTACATAAACAAAATGTAACTGAATTGAACTATTTAGTTTTCCTGAAGTTTGATAAGTTGGTGCAGAAAAATAGTACTAGTAGTGCCATAGTATTGGCAAATTTTAAATCATTCTATTCCATTTTTTTTAGGTTTCCATTGAATTTATTCACACTGGATTGGGGCCTTGGCTGAGAACAGTTTGAGAAGTCCTGCTTTAGAGAACCAAATGTGGATCTTCTACAGCCTGCTGTTCCAGAAGCTTCAGAGACATCCTGAGAGCAAGTACCACAGCATATCTGCAAACTTTTCATATTTTTAAATATATACGTATCACATCATATTATACACCACATGCTTTTCACAGCATAATGACTTGCTGGTCTGTGAAATCTGCATGAAGCTAATGAGCCTTGTTTAAAATTGATTGTTCTACATGTCAGCAACAGGTTAGTTAAGACAAAAATCCTTATTATCTAAAAACACTTTCCTCAGGCCATTTATTATTATTATTACATTATTTTTCCCACATGCTCCAGCTTTCAATGCTTTCAAAACCTAGCCAGACAATGAACATTTGAGAAAGACCCTGCATTCTGCTGCAGTTTCTAAATCATTATGACTGTTTCTGTTTTTTGCAAAAATAGACCACTGTTGCTAGGCCTGACTGACTCTTAATCCTTGCAAACAGCAATTAGCATATTTTAGTAGATCTCCTGTAACCTACACTGAATTTAAATTGGAATTCTTCTAGACACTAATAAATGTCTGCCACAGGATTAAATATCATGTATTTATAATGCTAACAATTATATAAAAAAAAAATTATA
>JBBIGA010000126.1:6788733-6802161 GCA_037576975.1 Alestes dentex
AATAGGACTGACGATCAGTCTACTAAGGAAGAGAAGAGGAAATGAAATTCAGAGACAGAAAAGAAGAGAGAACCACAACACACAAAACGCACACATTCACGTCTTGATCTTTCTTCTAACATGTTTTTCATGTACGATTTATGCCTCAAGCTTCCAACCCTAGCGTAAGTCACCTAAAAGCTTTGCAAATCCTCAAACCAGCCACATGAAACACTTTAATGTGGTTGGATAACACACCATCTTCTATAACACTGGTCCATCACACAGTCAAATTAAATAATTATGCCCCCCCCAAGTACACTACAGATTTTCACTGTTCCTGGGATTAGTTAACACTTAAAGTCTCAGAAAACACAGTGCAAAACATTTAAAGTCATGGTGTTTCTAGTGTTCTGACGAGCATACGTGACTGACAGTCCCATCCTGCAACTCAACTGAAAATGTGAGGGCACTGCGGACGTATGTGTGATCTAAGATTAGTACTGGCCAAGAGTAACAAAATACATTGGCTTTTTATTAGACAGTGTAAAGTTATTCACAGGACATGCATTGTACATGTACATTGTGTACCCATAGGAGCGAGATTAACCTAGAAAGAAAATACAGATTTAGGCTCTCAGGGGCTTTAAAATGAACACTTTTCTTTCATAGATTTCAAATGTAAAGCCATTTTAGGGCATATCATTATAGTCTATGGGCTCATTATCATGAAATGTAACTATGCTTAGTTACACCCCTACTGGTAAATATTACTTTTCCTAACCACTGTTGATTTAAATACAGGATGAAGTCAACACATTTTGATCAACTTATATAATTAACCATACTTTTTTTCCTTGTAAACACTAATTAGAATAATTCTGTAAACAATATTGAACTTAAACTGGAAATCTAATTAATTCTAATTAATTCTTCCATCTGTGATCAGATTAAACAGCATTTATAATGCAAGCAGATGCTAAAATACAAAATCTATTATAAAAAACTGCCTTCTTTCTTGCAGCTGCTTTCACAGGAGGGAGAACACAAACACACAGAAAGAGCACACAAACGACAAACATTCACACGCATTTGGTTTCCTCCCTTATTTGCGTTTTAATATAAGGTTTATGCTCCAAGCTTTCAGCTCTAGCATCACTCACACTGTCACCTCAAAGCACTGCAAAACTTCAAACCAGCCACATGAAACACTTTAATTTGGTCAGATAACGCGTGGTTCTCACTCACATTGCCATGATAGACGAAGTTGTGTTTGTGTGCAATGCGCTGAGCCTCCTCCTCCCCTCCATGGATGTGAACGGCCCAGGAGTTGGTGTATAAGCCTTTCCTCTGTGCGGACCACGCCACTGCGCTCAGGAGGAGCAGGCTGGTCCCAAGCTGCAGCAGGATCCAGCGGACCTCCATGAACGACCAGTGCAGGGGCCCTGAACGTGCTGGTCTACTGCTGAGAGAATCCACTGACCAACCTGAGCCACATCAGCCACTGCAGAGACCTACAGAGGACAAAGCAGAGCATTAAGAATAGAGCGTAATTAGGGAGTGCAGAAGTGCTTTTATTCAGTGCACAAAGACAAATATAGCCAGTCCTATAGGAATATTATCTCCACATGGAACCACAGCACACAGTTTTTCTTTAGAGCTATGCTACTAATAGCCCCACACCTGGCCAAAGCTGACCGGTGAGGAAGAAAGAATGAGGCTGAGCAAATCCTAATATGACCTTGCTTTCTGCTTGTTCCTGGAACAAGGACATGAAAAAGACAGCAAACGAAGCCAGATTCTCAGAGGCAGACTTAACGACAGACGCAGCAGATAACACATTAAAGTGGTTTCGCCTTGTAAACAAGGAGAAAAGGACATCTGGACATATTTTCAGATTAGCTTTGATTTCCAGAAAGTTTGACATTTTCAGAAAATGCCTAGGTGAAAGCTAGATATCATTCAGCATTACTGGATGCTCAAGGCTACTTCTTAGAATCCACTGAGCTTACAGAGAAGATGCTCAACCATGGTGAGATCTTTAAAATGCAGAGTGCTATGGCGAATAAACATTCATTCCTGCTCAATATATGATATAGAGTACTGTGCAAAAGTCTTACACACTTTACATTTTTCACAAAACATCTGTCTGAAAACCAATTCTTTTCTATCTTTTCCGTTAGTGTGGCAATTACAAATATCATATTTTAGATCAAAGATTTCTTATGAAAATAGTGAAAAATGCCACCAAGCTTAAATAAAGAAAGTAAGAAAGAAGTAAAGCAACACAAAATATTCCAGACCTTCCAAACTTGTTTTTGTAGGCTTATACTTTAACATGTGATAAGACAACTAGACTAAGCAACTAAGCAAAACAGGCGGCAATCATAATCATTAATTACTTGTGTACAGGGAATAGATATGGGTGGGGATCAGGCAGTACAAAGGAGAGGCTGCTAAACTTATACCATGACAAGGGTGAGCATACACACAAGACACGACGTGGTCATCCTGCATTAGGAAGGTCTATCTGAAGACCTTCAAAGCAGACAGGTGTTTCAGGATGTGCTATCCAAGCTCTTAGAAAGAAGCACAAAAAAACAGGAAGTTTTGAGGACCAAAAACACAGCGGGCAGCCAAAGAAACTTAGTTCAGCAGAACAACACAGCAACCTGATGCCCCCCTGCGCACGGAAGACATCAAGCAGTGCCCTCAGCTCAGAACTGGCAGAAACCACAGGGGCCCCAGTCCACCAATCTACAGTTCGGAAAACTTGGGTCAGATGTGGTCTCAAGAAAAGACTCGCAGTAAAAAAGGAAAAAAGAAAACATTATTCAGATGTGCAAAAAAAGCTTAACGACTCATCTGTGCATGAAATCACAAGAACTGGGCTGTAGCACAATGGCAACAGGTTCTCTGGACTGAAAAAGGCAGTTTGTTTGTTGAAGGGCTGGAGAGTGGTATAATGATGAGTGTCTACAGACAACAGTGAAGCATGGTGGAGGTTTCTTGTAAGTTTAGAGCTGCACTGCTGCAAATGGTGTTGAGGATTTGATCAGAATTGACGGCGTCCTCAGTGCTCAGAAATACAAGCAGATTCTTATACATCAAGCAGCGCCATCAGGGTCTTATTGGGCCCAAATTCATCTGCAGCATGATGATAACTTCTAACATACAGCAAGAATCATAAAAAATTATCTTCACCAAAAAGAGGAACTGGGTGTCCGGCAACAAATGGTGCTGGACCCACAAAGTCCTGTCCTCAGCATCATCGAGTCGGTCTGGGATTATATGAAGGGACAAACAAAACTGGAACAGCCATAATCCATAAAAGGACGACGGCAAGATCTCCAAGATGCCTAGAAAATCAGTGCTGTTCTGAAAGCAAAGGATGGTCATACTAAATACTGATTTGACTATATGTAAGTTTCATGGACTTTGTATGTTGTAAACATATACATAAAAACAATTTGTTGGATAATTTTGAAAGCATTCTGATTTTACAGAACTTTTTTTACAAGTGGCTAAAACCTTTTTTTTCCCCTCTAAATTGAAATGGAGATTAGTCATGATTTGTCTAGCAGCATTTCTCTATTTAGATTTCTCTGTACAGTACTGTATTGTTAGATTTCTAGATGCCCACAAAACAAAATATTGTCTCAGTGCTTTCGTGTTGATACATTTTTTCAGAAATAAAACTGTCCTGCGCATGGTCTTGTGTTATCACCTGTATCAGTTCTGGCATGTGTTCTCCTGACCAAATGTGGTCTAGACAGACTTGTCAGAGATTTCTACCCAAAAAAGATCTTAACCTCCTGTCACAATGACATCAAGTCATGTCGTGTTAATGTTACAGCGACATGACCGCTTGAAAGTCTTGTTGTGTGTCCGTGGCGTAACCTGATTCCATGTCATCAGCAGTCTAATAACGACAGCATATGCAGTCCTATCCCAACATAGTGTCATCAGCAACTAGCATGCATAATTTAACAGTTGTTTTTGTCTGTTTAAATGTTTTGGACTCCATTAGAGAGTACATAGAGATATACACTCAGAATATAACAAAACCACACTGATTTCTACAAAAATATAAAGGATTCCTGCACTGTCTACCAGCTGTGACTGCACAATATAGACAAAATATTTGCACTGTGATTATACTGCTACCTCCGATTGTGATGCCTTTTAATAAAGTCATTAAAGTGGCTACATCTTTACTTTTCTAGAATTAAAAAGGCTTTAAGTATGGCAATTGTATGTATTGTTGAAGTTTTAAAACGTACATTCACAGCCCACCATCCATGCAGTCCATGTATATGGACAGCTATATATAGCTACAGCATGGATAGCTTTCAAATCATGTTTTTTGTGATGTCACAAAACCAACAAATTACACATATCTCTATAGTCAGCCTACACCCATTCGTGCTGCCTTTTGAATATGTTACAATAGAGGGCAGCCAGTCAGAAAGGAGATCATTTACACATATTGGTCTAAAAGGCACAGTAACAAAAACATTCTGTTTAACTCTATGGGATAAATAGAGGTTGCAAAGTGGTCATGTAAAAATTCTGAACTATATTTTTGGTACACAACTCCACACAAATGACAGGGGAAAAATGAAACAGGGGGAAAATGTAGAATATGGGCCCTTTAAAAACACCTTGGTCAATCACCGGTTAAATAACTCGCTGGATCACACAAATACCTTAATTCATCGAAACACCCAGTAATACTTACCTGGAGCGGTGAATGATTAGAGGCTTGTTTGAATATTTCAGATAAGAATACTGTGACAAAAATTAACTTAAAATATATTGTGCAGCTCTACTATCCACTCTAAATTGTTCTTGGAAACTCCCTGCAGGATCACAATACAGTTTGCTTGATGAGAGATTTGTGCAGGTCTTCAGAGACTTGGCTGCTTACACTGAATATGAAACAAGCTCAGTTTTCCCCCCAGAGCCCAACACGACACCACAGAGACTTTCTACAACAGGACAAACACAGTCGGCCCACAGGCTTGCCTCTTCCAAGATTGTTTAATCTAATCTCGGATTATGAGGAGCATGTGCTTCATATTGCTTTCTACGCTTGAAGCATTTGTGTGATGAAATGTGATAAAATGTGTTAATATTAAAGAGAGAATGGCCAGGATACAACTCTAGGCTCGACAGAAATGTTTAGAATACACATTTTATGATAGGCCTACCACATTGAAAAATGTGTAGGGCAGAATTAGCATAGTGTGAGGCAGCAAAGGCAGAACATTAGAACACTCAGAAAACAAACAATCATGTTAAAAATCTGCATTGGCGAGCTCATTAAGGCCTGGCACTGCGTAGCGAGCTGGAAATGAAAGTATGTTTCCTGCCTGTCAGAGAAAGCTCTGGAAGAACCTCCTGAGAGCGAGAGAGAGAGAGAGAGAGAGAGAGAGTGAGAGAGAGAGAGTGAGAGAGAGAGAATGAGAGAGAGAGAGAAAGAGAGAGACATACAGACGTACAAAGAGACAGACACACACACTGAGAAAGAGAGACAGAGACAGGGAGAGGAAAGAAGGAAAAGAAAACCAATCCAGAAAAAAGTGAGAGACAGGAAAAGATGACAAAGATGACAGAGAGAGAGAGAGAGACAGAGAGAGAAAGCTAAAGAAAGAGAGAAAGGAAAATAAATACAGGAAAAAAAGAAGTGCATGAGAAAGTTGAGGGGGGGGGGGCGAGAGAAATAAGAGAAAGAAACACAGAGACACAGAATCATACTGAGGTCTAAAAAATAGTGAGCGCCAGTAAAAAAAAAAAAAGTTGTAAACAACATCTCTTGGTCAACAACAGAAGCCCAAAACATGAGAACAGGGGAAAACCAATACAAATGCACCTGCGATTTAATTTGTAATTTTATTCACTGAAATTGGCTCATGAAAATGAGACATTCATGCGATGCAGCTGGTGTAACAGATGAGGCAAGTCCTGCTGAGTACAACATAATTCAATAGAAGAACAAAGGAGCTTTGGCTCTAATTTAATATAAGTTTCAACTGGCCTGTCCTGCTCAATAACCCATTTTTAACATTGACTGCAGGTACACAGGGATGTAAAAAAAAAAAAAAAAGAGTTGTTTGTTACAGGTTTGTCCCTTAATTAGCACAAGGTTAATACATTTGGAACACACAGAGGGATAACAAACTGCGCTCAAGTTTGCTCAGTGACCAGATGGACTCAAGACAAGTGTACCATAGGCTAATTAGTCATCGTCCTGGATAGCTATTTGATTCCAAGGAACATTAGAGCATCAAACTGAAATGTGTCAACCAACATCTAGCCTTTTTGTGATTACAATGGGATAAAATGCTTTATTTTGAAGTGGCTTTTTCTCAGTCTTTGTGCCAGTATTTGCACAGTGGGGAATATTCTCAACTTGGTAATGCCCTGTTAAACTCGCCCACTCACCCGGGACTGCTGTGAACCAGTCTAATGTTCTTTACAACAGTAAACATGCACAAGAAATAAAGTTAAAGTTGTATTTCATTGTGAAAACATTCCTTCCTCTGTCAAGCCGAGGTAAATCTCTCAAAGTATGCCTGTCAACAAACCTGCAGTAAGAACAGAGATGGCAGCAAATTATCATACAAAAACATGCTGTCATGATCATCTGAAGGGTGCTGGTGTTTTTATTTTATTCCTAAAGATGAGAAGGCTTTGGATTAATTTATCTTGAAGACTAAAGCCCACATCGCACAGGACCTGTCACGGTCCTGTCATATTGACATCCTGATGAAGAAAGACCCCCGGCGTCTTTACCACCTTAGACACTGAAGGGACTTTAAACCGCACTATGTGGTGCCAATAAACTTTCACACCTGATGCATCGAGAGAATCCTGACTGGAACCATCACAGCCTGGTTTGAGAAAAGCACCAAGCAGGAGGGTGGTACGACCAGCTGAGCACATCTCAACTAAGCTCTGACCTGTGGTCTATCTATAGCAAGTGATGCTGGGCCAAGGCCGGGAGGATAATGAGGGACCTCAACCACACTGACAATGGACACTTCTCTCTGTTGCAATCAGAGAGAGGCTTCTGCTGCCTAAAGGCCAACACTGAGAGACTGAGGAAGCTTCTTCTTGCAGGTCATTTGGGCCCCAATCAAGACAACAACTGGGACTATTTATCCATTCACAGACACACAAATACAGACCAAATAACTACTGGACTCAAGACCCTGAATCTTAAATACAGAAAGCATAACTACTAACACTATCTATTCACACATAGACATAAATACAGACCTTGGATTTCTCAACATCCAGTCAATACCAAAACATTCTCATCAATACACACAATGCAGCCAGTTATTTATTTATTAATATTTATTGTATTGCAGCTGTTCAACTGTAACAGCCTCAGCTCAATACTGCAAAGCACTGCATTGTACATATAATCAGCACTTTATACCATATACATATGTTTTAGCCATTTATCTTCTATATTTATATTAAATCTATATTTGTCTTTTCTATTTCCACATATGTACATTCTGTTTTTATGCAAATCCTATCTTAGTAACTAGAGAGATGTAAAACAAATTTAATTGCACATCATACCATGAATGCATGTGACCAATACAAAATTATTTGATTTATATATAATATCAGCACTTACACTGCACTTTCAATTTTCTTTTGTTAATTTTCTATGTATTCTTTTATTTCTTCTATTATTTTATTAAGCACCTTTTGTGTCTGAGGGTGTGCTATATAAATAAACTTGACTTGATTTGATTTAGTCACAAAACTATTGTATTCACAGGCTCTAAGGCAAGGTATGCGTCATCGCTGTATTTGCTAAAAAAAAAAGAAAAATTAATGATAAATTACATTAAAGAACAAGGTTAAGATCGGCTAGCTAACTAGTTACCTTTACTTAGCCGCTGACAGACAGTTTGATAAGTTAATCTGATTAAACAAGACTGTACAGGGGCTGTACAGGAGATGTCCAGGGGGACCATCTCTGTAACGAATGATTGGAAGTCACTCTGGATAAGGGCGTCGGCCAAATGCCACTTTACCAAGCGCCACAACTGTCTAAGCGTGGCCTTATCATCAGGAGATCATACCAGTTTGGTCATTCCAGAGCCATCCAAGGCCAGGAAAGATGCCCTACCTCTCCCTCATCACTTATGCGATACCATCCAGTGTGTATGCCTGTTAGCTGATGTAATAAAATTGGCATTTATTCTTCCTGTCCAAGCCTGATGATGTGCTTAGAGACACATGTGGTACAGAAAATGTAGTGGCATTTCACCCTCCCAGCGTTAGTGGTATTGGTTCTTGCTGTTGGGAGGATTTGGGGGAAAAAACAACAAAATAAAGGACTGCACAGAGCTCACATTTACTATAAAAACACAGTGTGTAAAAAGAGCAATATCAATATTACATTTTTATTGAAGTCCGCTCAAAGGCCTCATGTAAAAGAGAGGTCCTTCTCAGCATCTAACACTACCCTGACCACCAGTGTTAGCTTTAGCATTAGCAGATCCTAGGAAATTCATAAATCCATGACTGACAAGTTAATTTGTGTCCTGTGTTTTAGACAGAAACCCCCCTCAAGAAGGAGGGACTGGCAAAGGGAGTCAAAAAAAGTGATTTTTGTGTGCAATCAAGGCTTATAATAAACTTCTCCCTTAATGTCAAATGGCTGAACTCCTTCCCTGCTTTGATCCATTTGGTTTCCAGAATCCTTTTTTGATTTACTTTAAAGTGCTGCACATTTATAGTGGGTCAGTTCTTAAACATGCTCGTGTGCCCTGGTCATCTTGAAAAGCCAGTTTCTTGCTGAATGTGTTAAATGTATTCCTAGATGTGCTTCCAAAATGCCCTTTGTACTATTGAGCTTTTCAGTCTAGCACAATGCTGTGTTACGGATGCTAAAAGTTAGCCTGAGCTGCGAGTTTGAGTTCTGTAGCAAATAACTAAGGGGGAGTGGGATTGTCTCTTAATTTTGCAAACAGTCAATAGGTTCACCTTGTTTTTAGCAGACGTATTCGCTGGCAAATGTGATAATCTCTGTGTGTTATCCATAGCTTCCTAGCATGTAGCACTAAACAAGCACTCTCACAATATCTATGGAGGCACTTATGCAGTTTACATACTTAATGCAGAAATAATACAGGCACTGGAAAAAACTGAACATGAATATTGTGTGGGTCGGATACATTTGTGTAAATTTGCAATCGCAGAATTCCTGGTGGGACTGATGTCATGTGAACATGAGGAACACAGGGTCTGAGGATCTGGAGATGCAAATGATTAGGAGAAAAAAGACATAAGGGGAATCAGAATAGTTATTAACTCTGCAGATATTAAATTTCATGGAAGCTCATTTGCATCGCAAACCCCCGGAGAGAGTTTGTATTCATTCAGAGCTCTGGGGGAAAAAAAAGACACTCCAACATGCACGTATATCTTCACTGGGCATCAGTGGCAGAGAATGCTAATGTCACAATGTAAATGAGTGCGCTGTATTAAGAAATCCAGTTTGCTTTGACAGGTGACACTGGCTGACGTGCATATGCAAGCCCACTGGCTCATACCCACTTTGATGAAATCCACACTGCTAAACTTTCCACTTTTAGTCTGGATGCCAAACGCTAATAACTTTAAGTGATGTTGCGGCGAGTTATAAAACCTGTCTTATGCAACTTTTTCATCATCTTATGCAACTTTCTGAAACACAGCACTTCATCAGAAGGTTAATGCTACTCAGTCGTTTCATATGGATGACACAATGAGTAACAAAGCCATGAAAAGATCTTACACTCAACGACCTTAAAGAAAAAGAAAAGGCTGCCATTTAGTCATGGAAATGATCAAACGCTTTAGCTCAAGCCACTTGTACAGGATCTAATCACAAATGATAAAATCGACATCTCTGCTGAAGCATTTTACACCCTAATTACAATGCTAATCCAATGCGAGATGAACTGAAATAAATAAATAAACGTATCGGTGTCAGTCTTCTATTGACATAAAATTCCAGTTGATGCTGTTCAGCTGAAATGAACACTGCAGAAATTGACATCTCACATGAAAATGGAGGCCAGCACTGTCTAAGAGCTGTTTTTACATCACTGTCAAGGCTGACTGTCTCTCTTTTCTACAAAGAAATAAAAAAAATTCCTCAGCTTACATGGTGCGTTTGAGGACACTATGAGGCACAATCGCAAAGAGGTAATACAGACTGGAAAATCAATCTCTGTGCATCCACAGCGTAACCCTAATCGAGCTAACAAGAAGGGGTTGGAACACTGCCAATGTGTTTACGGTAATCATGTGTCCTGAAGGCTGTAATTGCCACAAAACACTGAATGATCTAAATGATCTGTTATCAAACTGCCTACCCGTAACAGAGCTGGCATGTCTAGTAAGCAAGCGATCAGAAAGGAAGCAAGACACTCAGGCCACGCTAATTGACATGAATATGATTTTACTCAGACAGAGCACATTCACATTCAGAGATTAACTTGGATCAGTGTTTTCAACCTTTTGTTTCCTAGCAAGGGGTAAAAGGGACATTTGGCAGATGCCCTTTCCAGAGCGACCTACAATCATTAGTTACAGGGACAGTCCCCCTGGAGCAACAGAGGGTTAAGTGTCTTGCTCATAGACACAATGGTAGAAAGTGGGGGTTCGAACTGGCGACTTTGTGGTCATCAGGTTCACAGGCAAGTGTTTTACTAACTAGGCTACTACCACCCCAAACAACTGCTACACATTAACCCCAAGAAGTTGCGGAGACACAGAACAAGCAGAAACATTCTGTAAGAGGTGCAGATTCCAAATCAATACCACACTTGTGTCTGTAAGCAGGAGAGGAGAAGTTCTATTATGATTTTATATTGATGTATATTGATGGTACAGCTGAGTGTACGCTCTTGCTTTGAATAAAGAAAACCTACACTTTTGGTCAAACCTACATTTTTGTCATTCCTTGACATCGAACCAAAAGAGAATGTCAGAAGTGCAGACTGCCCAAAACATATATTCAACGTAAAAACTAACCTATTTAATCACTCACGTAGCTATATAATTATATTTACAGTGTCAGCATGTATTGGAAATCAAATCATAACAAATTCGCTATGGTGCATTTCTGCCTGAAACAAGGCATCAGGGAGAGCTAGCTAAGTGAGTAAGTTTCATTCAATAATACATGTAGGTGGTTGGAGAAGCAAACTATGATATTATTGGTAAACATTACTGCTCCCTGCTCTCTGGTGCACAGTGATATAATTACCAACCAGAAGAGATTTATGAGATGCTACATTTTAGATCACAGGGAAATAAGAACTTTCCATTTTAAACGGTATATGATGAATCGTGCTTAATAAGACCTGAGCATGACTTAAAAATGACCTGACAAGGTAAAATGGGCTAAATCTGATTAGACACTGAAAAAAGTACAGGAAGATGAAAGTAACGACTTCATCTGTGCATTAAGTTACGCTTGCATCCCTCTTCAGGTGCGAGTGGTTTAAAGTGCTACACCTTTCCTTCAAACACAGACGAGACCAAGGAGTCAGCCTATTCTCTAAATGTGTAATTATAAAGTCCGCAGAGCAAAAGAAGGGCTAAGAGAGAGCCTTCCACGGCTAGTCTGCTGTGTTCTCTGGGGAAGAGAGGAACAGTAATTATCATTGCTTAATAACTGCTCATCACACACAGCTTTAATGACCCACGCTCACATTGTCAGGGCAGGACCTGTGGAGCATGGTGACTCATTAAGGCCTGGACAAGTACACACGTACACACACACGCACACACACACACACACACACACACACACACACACACATACACACACATACACACACATACACACACACACACACACATACACACAGTGAACATACACTGGCTTCTACTTTTGTGCTTTCTCTCTCTCTCTCTCTCTCTCGCTTCCCATAAATACATCAGATATCTAAGCTGTCTCTGTGTTGTAGTACAAGTGCACCTCAGACACTTTATTTTGTCTTTTCCAGCTGTCTACACACACGCTTGTCTGTTTGAGCACTTGCTTTTACAAACCTGTCTATTTTCTCTGAGAGCTATTTATAAATGAGTAGTGCCTGTACTGTAGGCGTGTGAAAGACGAGCTGATAGGAGGAGATTGTGTTGCGTTTCACTGAGTCTGTGTGACGGCTAAAAACTGACGTGCGCCAGTGAGAAGACTAAAGAAATGGCTACAGGCCTTAATGAATTAGCAGTCTATCCTATCTTTGATTTCGCACCTACCGCCAACCATGGTCCAGCTTTTTAGCTGTCATCGAAAGCTGATAAATAAAAACAAGAAGTCATATGAGGTAAAGCACTTAGCAGCTACAAGCACTTCAGTTTTTTTTGCCGGCAAATTGCAGGCAGCGTGTGACGATGATGCCACGCTGATGGGATTTTTCGCCTGATGAGGCTCTGTTGAGCTGGCAGAAGCTATTACGTGGTTTGTTGGGGGGAGATGGGTGGGTTCACTGAAGTGAGACTGCAGGGCAGCACGACACCTCAATATGAACATAATAATCAAAATAACGGCATGTGAAATGCAATCTGTTTGTCTATTCAATCCATGTGGAGATCAGTGGTGAGGGGACAACAAAACATACCACACAGAGCTGGCTGCTGGGTATTATTAAAGCCTCTCCACGGATATTAAAGCCATCATCGGTTTACATTAAATGAATAGTATTACAGTTGACCTTGAAGCCTGTGCAGTCTAGACAGCAGCAGGTGTTTAATCCCATTCCAAACAAAAATACAAACATGGACATTTGAAACTGTCTATCGAAGTTTAAAGCACCCTTTTCTGAGGGTCTTTCATTTCCTGTCCTTCATTTACACCTGTTTGATCAAAACAAGACATCCAAGTGCATCCTAAGAAGGCGAGGTGTTTTATGATTTGTACACACTAGTCCTGTGGAGTCAGATGTGATATTGTGACAAAACAATTTGTTCGGTGGGCAAATTATTAAACTGCAGAATTGCAGAAAAAACAATCACTAAGAAGGGTATGCTCCCTTTAAAACCTATCCCCACTGTCTCCTCTTTCATCTAGTCTGTGCTCCTCAAATGTCTAATCCTCCATCTCTGTAAAATAGTTTTAGATCGAATGCAAAACTGATGGCTTGTCTTTTCCTGAGCACAGCTGCCAGTTCTTCCACTGTGTTTACTCTGGCTGTGTTGTCACAAATGAGAACAGCAGATCTTTACAGTCACTAGTAAACCATCATCAATGTATATCGCTAAGCCACTGATATATTTTAAAGCAAAATTACTGTCTGATTTAACTGAATTGTTTTTCCTTGGTAAAAGGCAATGTTTACTTCTAACCAGTGTTGTGCAAGTTACTTCCAAACTGTAATACATTACAGATTACTTGTTACTGTCATTTAAAAGTAATCCCTT
>JBBIGA010000126.1:6802790-6819501 GCA_037576975.1 Alestes dentex
CCCCGCCAGCACATCCGCTGTCCCTCGGCCTACAAATCCCAGGAAGTGCGTCATGACGCACACACTTTGGCGCAATGTGGGCTATTAGTGTCACCTAGTGGACAAATACTGACAGCTCGGCATTCAACCCACCCCAAAAAAAGCATCCAAATTACACTCCATGGACACATCTATAGGGATGCCTGACAATTACACCAACAGGTAAAGGGGCATTTAGCAGACGCCCTTATCCGGAGCGACTTACGATCATTAGTTACAGGGACAGTCCCCCTGGAGCAACTGAGTGTCTTGCTCAAGGACACAATGGTGGAAAGTGGGGGTTTAAACCTGCAACTTTGTGGTCATCAGGTTCACAGGCAAGTTTTACCCACTAGGCAGCTACTACCCAACACACATTTTAATGACATTGCATTCAAATACATAGACTTTAATATGGAGTTGGCTTTCCACAATATTTTGGACAATATTCATAATTACAATTCATTCAATATTACAATTCATCCCAAGGGTGTTGGATGGGGTTGAGGTCAGGGCTCTGTGCGGGCCCGTCAAGTTCTTCCACACCAAAAGTCATCCAGCCATGTCTTTATGGAGCTTGCTTTGTGCACTGGGACACATTCATGCAGGAATAGAAAAGGTTCTTCCCCAAACACAAGCATTGTCCACAAAGTTGGAAGCATAGCACTGTCCAGAATGTCTTGGTATGTTAAAACATTAAGACTGCCCTTCACTGGAAGTAAGGGGCTTTGTCCAAAAACTTAATTTAGCTCAAAATAAAGAGCAGCCAATCAGAATTCACATTACAAAAAAAGTTAGGACAAACAGTCGGCTAGAAATGGTCCTGTAAAATCAAACAGTGTCTGTTTTTGGTACATCCAACCACACAAATGTCACGAAAAAAGTAAAGTACAAGAAAAGTGTTGGACACTGGTCTTTTAATGGGCACGCAAAATGTGAGCCAGCTGTTTTTAATGTACAGGTCTTGGCCATTCTGTCCTGTAGTATTATACTGTGTACTTGAGTTGTGATTCTTGTCTTTTCTTTTTCACTCTGTATAGTCATGTCCTGGCCACACATGTGTGGTTTTGTGTTGTTTTGTGACCATATTCTTTTAAGACCATAGTCTTAAAAGAATGTTTTGTTTCACTGTGTACTGTGTAGATGTTGAAACGACAAAAATAACCTACTGGGCAAAAGCTGAATATCATTAATGTATATTTAGTCCAGTTCCTCTATTAGTCGGTTGGCTTTTATGCCACCAGGGGATCTTGGGAGGGTCTGGCCTCCTAGTGTAAATGTGAAGAAAGACTCCTGTCTGAATCCTCCCCTCCAACAATTTTACTCAATCATATAATAAACATACATTGAAGAGCTACTCACATCCATTTACAGTGTGGAAATGTACAAAAGATGTCGTTGTGTTTTATCTGAAACATAAACAGCAAAAAATGACAAAGGGCAAATTAGTTAAATTACTAGAATTACTAAATTGAATTCCCATTTGGTGTTTCATAAGGAAAGCTATCATTATAGGAAATCTATCATTATTACCATTGCAATATTTAAGGGGTCTTATGAATTAAGAGCACATGAATGAGACAAAATGTCCACTGATAACCAACATAGTGCAAGAACATGGGCAACATGTCAGCAGCTGATAGCAAATATATGCTATAGACAGTTTTGTGTGTATTTTAGCGTCCACATTTCTCAGCCGTATTGGCGGGCTGGGTGGTCTATTCAGCACTGCAAGAACAGTGTTAAAATACATGACTCATTACTACAGCTTAATTAAGTTTGAGGATTAAGGTGTAATAAAGAAGAGACATGCTGTACAAACTAAATAATCACAGCTATATATAAATCTCAATCCAAACATTCATTTTCGTAAGGTAGATAAACAGGCAGAGAGATTTACTTTCTCATAGATCTAACTTGATCCCAGGGTTTCTGCTGGTCTTATCAGTACACCCAATCAATCTAAAGATTTTCAGTATCCCATGTCGGATATTTATGAGGACAGTCATTCAATAGAGACACTTGCTACATGTTTGCTGGTCAAAGCCAGTAATGGACAGTGATGATGGTCCTGGTCCAAAGTCCATTCTCATGAATTTTCCTTCATTATCGGATATGCTGTTGGAAGTGGGCTTTAGATATTTAATAAATATAAATATAAATATTAATAATACATTATTAATACCACCTTTATTAAAGAAATAAAGATGTAGGCTATTTGGCATTATAAATCAGATCAAATCTTTTTATAGCCAAAGATCTTTCTGAAAGGAGCTCTTCATATTTATAAGTGTTGCCTAATGGAGCTTGGAGAACGTCTCTGTTGCCTTTGGAGAACGTCTATCATTTAATGGGGGAATTGCAGTATATGGACAAAAGTATTGGTACGCCTGACCATTACACCAACAGACACTTTAATGACATTGCATTCAAATGCATACCCTTAATATGGAGTTGGTTCACCCTTTGCAGCTATTACAGCTTCCACTCTTCTCTGAAGGCGTTCCACAAGATTTTGGAGCCCATTTATTCTGAAAAGCATTTATGAGATCAGGCACTGATGTTGAATGAGAAGGCCTGGCTCGCAGTCTCCGTTCCAGTTCACCCCAAAGGTGTTGAATGGGGTTGAGGTCAGGGCTCTATGCGGCCAGTCAAGTTCTTCCACACTGAACTCATCCAACCATGTCTTCATGGAGCTTGATTTGTGCTCTGGGGCACAGTCATGCTGGAATAGCGAAAGGGCTTTCAGGGTATGCTGAAGTATTAAGATTGTCCTCCATTGGAAGTAAGGGGCCTAGCTCAAACCCTGGAAAACAGGTGTTTCCCAATACTTTTGTCCATATAGTTTATCTGAAATCCACCCATTTGGCAGCAAGGTCCTAGACCTTAACCTCGGACTGGGTAAAAATCTTTGATAAAATATTTACACAATCCAATAATTAACTTTTTTCATGTAGGAAGGAGAGATGATTAAAAATCAATGCACAGGTGTAAAAGTACACTATATAGACAAAAGTCCATATTAAAGTCGATGTATTTTGAATGCAATGTCATTAAAGTGTCTGTTGGTGTAATGGTCAGGCGTCCCAATACTTTTGTCAGCGTAGTGTATCTGTTAAGCCTCGTTTTTCCCCTTAGCCCTCACAGGACGGTGATATAGAGTCAATCACAGAAGCCTGAATGTGCGTGTACATGTGAGTGTGTGTTGCTCTCGCTCGCTCTCTCGCTCTCTCGCTCGCTCTCTCTCTCTCTCTCTCTCTCTCTCTCTCTCTCTCTCTCTCTCTCCCTCCCTCCCCTGGAGCGCGCTCCTGCTAACACGGGCCAAAGTTATCCCGGAATAAGGACAGCACGCATGTGCCGTAAACCCGGATGTGATATTTTAGCCCTTGTGTCCCAGAAGCAGCGGCTGATAAACAGTAAACAGTTCTGGGGGTCTCAGAGCACGTGCTGCTTCTGCACAACCAGAGTCTTCATCAGGAGCGGACTGTGGGACTCACTGACACTCTTCACACACTGGTGACCCGGGCCTATACTTCTTGGTCAAATAATTGATGCACGTGTGTGTTTTCGTCATAGTTGATGCACGTTTGTGTTTTCATCATGTAATGGATGCACGTTTGTGTTTTCGTCGTATAATTGATGCACGTGTGTTTTCGTCATAGCTGAATCACGTTTGTTTTGCGTCATATAGTTGACGCATGTTTGTTTTTTCATCAGATAGCTGATCCACGTTTGTTTTTTTCGTCAGGTAGTTGATCCGCGTTCATTTTTTCGTCAGATAGTTGATCCACGTTTGTTTTTTCATCAGACAGTTGATGCACGTTTGTGTTTTTGTCATATAGTTGATGCATGTTTGTTTTCATCAGATAGTTGTCAAATAGCTGGTTCATCTGTTCGTCGTTTCTGCAGGTCTGAAGGACCAGTATGGACTTCCATGGGAAGAAGTATGAACGTGGGAGCAACTGGTCCGAGCCAGAAGTGGTGGAGCTCCTACAGATGTGGTCGGATGAGGGCATCCAGAGTGAGCTGGAGAGCTGTCTGAGGAACCAGCACGTCTTCAGCCGCATCGCAGCGGCCCTGCACGCCAGGGGAGTGTACCGCACGGGCGAGCAGTGCAGGGAGAAGATCAAGAAGCTAAAGCTGGAGTACAGGCGCATCAAGGAGAAGCAGAAGAGCGCGCGCGGGGGCCGGGCGTGGAAGTTCTACGAGGTGATGGACCGGGTGCTGAGTGGCAGACCCGTGCAGCACCAGCAGCACCATATTTTACCCTGTTTACCAGGATCCAGCACGGAGCCCTTCACCTACACCCTCACCCGGCCGCCCAAACCTGGAGAGCTCCTGGAGATCAAGCATGAGGAGCTGCACGCGGAGGAGGACGAGCCGCCAGAGCTGATCTATCACATCGGATCAGAAGATGAACACACTCCTGATGTTGAGAGCAAATCAGCTGATGCAGAAACTGAAGGGCTGGGGGACAAGGCCAGGGGGGAGGCTGCTGCTGCTGCTCACGTGGGCAGTTCTCCTTCAGGTACAGTGGGACCACGTGGGTACATATACAATGGCACAATAGGTAATGGATCAGTGGCATATCAGGCAAGGTCGGATCTGTATAATGGGACATCAGGTAATACGTAATAATGGAACATGAAGTTAAATAGAATATAATGGGACATGAGGTGATAGATGATTTGGGAATCTATTACACTTCATTATTTCTAAATGAGTCATTGGGAATGCCATAAAAAGGCTAAATAGTTCTAAATTTAATTACCAATGATTTTTTTCTTTTTTTTGTGGGAAATTGAATTCAGTGAGCCCAGTGGTCCTACTACTCTGTTGGCACATTGACCATATCACCAAATGTCCTGTTCATATTACTTAACATCCATCCCTGAACAGCTGACTGCTGTATAAGTGCACTTAACATGAGTTCTCATGTGAGGAAAACAGACACGTATTACCTATTATCCAGCAGTCTGTTATCACCAGTTTTATATAATGAGTAGTTTTACACTGTGACCAACTGCTACTAAGTTTCTACTTTACATTGCAGTTCTGCATTTGACAGTGTATTACCCACTATGCTAAACTAGTGCCCCCAGAAATGTAATATTGGATTATTTGTCTTCAATCCAAAATGGCCAATTACTATGTTTTTGTCTCATTTGTGAAATTTGGGTTTATTTATATTTATGTGGAAACTTCCAAAGGGCTCACAAACTTCCAAGCATTGTTTAATTAAGTACAAGCAAACTAAACCAGCAAACTTCTGTGTTTTGTTTTGAGTCATTTAAAATTAATTCAAGTAAAATAGGATATTGGTTAAAAGAAGCACTTTTTCCCAGTTTCAGTTGATGGTAACTAGTGTGTTCTTTGTAAATGGACAAGTAGAAATATTGTCCATTTAGAAACTCAGTTTTCATGGAAAGTTGAATGAAAGAGTGACTGGATGATTTGGGGCCTGTGAAGTGTATTTGCAGGGGAAAAATTAAATGTTCCTTCTTTGTTCAGAACAGTGCTTTTCAAATATGATCGTATCACTTACTGTCCCACTTCACTCTCTGAATTTTGGGACATGAGAGTTTAGGGTAGTTTGTGTGCTAATAAAGTCAGTGCACAGTTGTATAATTCAGGAGAGTGATAACGAAGAGAGGTACGTTTACGGAGTATTGATCCCTGAAGAGAAAGAAATGGAAACCTATTGACGGTAAGAGAAGTATGAGCTGGACAGAGTTTTGACTTCAGTTCATTTTACTTCATTACTGATCTAAAGAGTGGTACACAGGAATATGCTTTAAATGCTATAATCTAGTGATTAAATGCTATAATCTAGAATAATCTAGTGATTTCCTTTGCTGAACAGGGTAATGTGAACTTTCCTCTTATGCAGTCCACATTTTTGGGTCAGCAAAAACGTGTTTGGTGTCTGGACTTTGCTTATGTTGTTTTACAGTGGAGCTACAAGGTTAATATTGCTAACAGTTAATAGAAGATTCAAGATTTTGTTTATTGTCAATACAACAATATACTCAGTACACAGTGTATTGAAATGCTGTTCCACAGAGGCCCTCCATGGTGCAATTTACAGAATATCAAAAGTACCAAAATACAAAAAATAGAAAAATATATAGGGCAAGAGATATACACCTAAATATAAATCTAACTAAGATTTTAAACAGGACAGGCATAATACAAAGTGCGAGTGTGCAATTATAGCGAAGTGAAATGTGCTGCTGGTACTTAAAATACCAGGAGCAGCTTATGGTTGGGAAACTGTTGACATACAGTTGTAGTAGGTGCAAATTTGGCACAAGGTAGACTATGTTTTAGCAAATGTACAAATATATGATGAATGAGCATTTTGTGTTAAAGTCCAGTCTGTAGTACTTTGTGTTATTTGTGTCTACAGAAGCTGTTTTGTGTTGTTGAGTGTAACAGTTCATTGGTGGCAGTGAGTTAAGGGCCCTGAGTGCTTGAGGAGAGGGAACAGTGAATGCGAGGGTTGGAAAGTGTCCTTCGCTATGCTGTTTGCACAGCGGATGGTCTGTTACTCGTACAGGTGGGAGACGGCTGGAAGAGGGACCCCAGTGATTCTCTCTGCTGTTCTCTCTATCCGCAGCTGGGACTTCCTTTCAGCAGAGGTGCAATAGAAGCGTATATCCCTCAGCCTAGCAGTGCTCAGCCTAGCAGTACTTAAGAAGCCCTGTGTGTGTAAAGCGTCCCCACGGTCAATAAAAGGATCAAATCTAAAAATGGCCATTCCCTCTTTCCACTCCATTTCAGTTGATGTTGGGTGGTTTCACTTTAAGTAATCTCCTGTCGCCCCTCTTATTCCATTAGAGATGAACACACAGTAGTTTTTGTGTTTCAGTTTTTGTTTGAGGAAAATATGTTGAGTAAAATATGCAGGTGAAGGTGTTTATTTAGAATTGTATGCTTTTTATTGGTGTCGCAGAGGAATGTTTGTTCGGTCCAGTTCTGGTCATTTTAACATACCACCCCCTTTGAAGCTTTTTTTATTAGTATTTACCACAACCAATTAAAAGTATGTCTCAAACCCTGTCGAACTGTCAATCAGACTTTAGTGGTTTATGACATACTATTACCAATGAAAGAGTAATCCATTGAAATATTAAAAAAGTACAATAGTGTGTTGCATAACAGTAGTAGCGATCGCCCTGAAGCCTGAATTTTGTCTGTACGTTTGTCCAGTTTGATCTAACAGTGGTCTGTCACACACTGTCAGAAAATCCATAAGCCTATTTAGGATGTGTGTAAAGGATGAGATTTTACCCAAACTATTGTTTTAAGTATATTTGAATTTGAGCAATTCTTGAAAATTGTGTTTTGATTTCCTGCCCACCACCAAAAATTCTTTTTTCTTTTACATCCTTCCTAATAGATTTTACCGACCAGAACATGGCTGACTTTTCTGGCGCAGGCACTTCCCCGACAGCAGCCCCCATGGTGATGACAGACAGGGCTGTCCATGGTGACATCATGGACCCTAAACCTACAGGCTCGCTTCACCGGAGAAAGCGGCGACGGGCAGGGCGCGGGATAGGAGATGGGAGGTTGCTGGAGAGAGCGCTGGCGGATTTCCTCAGCTGGCAGCAGGTGATGGAGGAGCGGTACCTCTCTCTGGAGGAGGTGAGGCTGCAGCAGGAGGCGCAGGCCGAGGAGCGCAGGGAGCAGCAGGAGGAGAGACGGATGCAGCAGGACAGGGAGCATGAGCTGCGTCTGCTTTCTTTATTCACAGGTGCCCTTGCTGCAGCCAGGGGGACTTCAGACAGCACTTCAATTAGCACCAGTAACCCAGGTCCAATTCCACCTGCCTCCACTGCAGCGTCAGAGCCTGCGTCCCTCCCTGTGCGTCACTCTTTTCCTCCACCAGTGCAAGAGCCGTCCCCTGGACCCTCCACAGCGCCTTTTACAACCAGCCCGCTGAGGGGCGATCAGACCCCCCAGTATAGCCGATACCTGTCCCAAAGAGGCAACAGCATCCGGCAGCACCAGGGCATCCTGCAGGAAGGCTTCACGCAGTACCAAGCCAACAAACATGATGAGAACAGCAACCCCGATGTAAGTCCCTCTGCTCGTGTCTTCAGATATTTACCAGTGCCTTGATTCTAGTTCAAAGTGTCGCAGCTTTTCATCTTAAATATAACACATGTAACACTTACAGTAACAGGCAAAAAATAAGCCCACACTGATTCTCCCATTACTCGAAATCCAGTTAGTCTTTCAAGACGTGTTTGGTGCACAAAGCTTGATTCTTTTGTTTTATACTGAGCTATTAATCTAATTTAGCTGACAAGTAAGGGACATTTCCCCATCCAGCACAAAGTACTTGTCACACACTTGTCTGATTCCTTGTCAATTTGTTAAAAGGCCCATATCAAGGGAAACTGAATTTGTCCTTTCTTTTTTTAAATATTTTTTAAAATAATATGTAAACATTGTTACTAAATGTACCAATGACGCTACAGTGCATAAATGGAAGTTTAACCACAAAAACAGCCGTTTTGAATTCACTTTTTTTGATGTCACAAAAACCAACGCATTTAAATATATTCACCTCTTGAGCCTACAGTGGCTTCACACTGTAACATTCACAGAATCAGGAGTGTTTTTTGAGTGAAGCCCATTACAGGTTAGCCAGAAAGAATAGAGCTCATATACATATGTATCAACCATAAAGACATATCCTGTTTAATTCTAAGGGATTAAAAGATATGTTGAATGTTCATGCAAAGATTAATTACCAACTACAAAGAACGTAAATGGGTCCTTATTAATCTTTTAATAGAATCGATTTGCTCTTGTGGTATTCTAACAAAGTGTGATATGCTGTTATCTGTCACAAAAGTATGTCACATAGCCGCAAACAGTTGTAGCAGCCAGGATTAAGGCATGTGATGCTGTTTGCATGATACTAATCAGGGTACATAAGCTGCCATTACTTGTTTGTTATATGAGCCTGTGATCTCCAGTATTAAACTGAAGAATCAGACTCCGGACACCAAGCATATCTTGACTTATTGACTACATTTGAGGTGAAGGAAAACAGTATAAATTAGATTTTTTTTGCTACGTTTACTGCAACGTAAAGTGTAAACAATCTAAAGTGTAAACATCTTGGTTTTCAATTTTGAACCTTATATAGTTTCTCTGTCCCTTTCTTTCAGGGCATAATTAACATGGGAACAAGTGAGAACAAGCTTTGCTTTGACCTACTGCAAGAACGGGTGAGGCATTTTAAAGTTTAAATAACCCACAGAAGTCTTGACATACGTAGTCTACTTACTGCCAATGTGGGAAATGGCCACACGTATCAGACAGCATGCCTTAAACATTGCTTGGTTATTAAGTAGACATCAGTCGCAATGAATTAGAGTCTAGAGTTAGGTAGTGCACTGATCGTTTAGCTTCAGGAAACAACTGTTGTTTACAGTGTGCTGCACATGGCCCTGACCTGCTCATGGTTTCTGCTCCAGCTGACCCGGACTGACATGCTCCACATGGAGCCCTCCCTGCTGCAGTATCCAGACTGGAAGGGCCACCACTTGTATGACATCTTTCCGTCTGTTGAGTGTTTTTCTTGTGGTATCGTGTATTATCTTTTACTTATGTATTCTAGCTTTGATGATTTGGTGAACAGTGAATTGCTGAGCTTGTCAAAAGACCTCTTTCATTTCACTGTAATGATGTTATTAAATGCAGTGAATTCTCTTTTCTTCAGCCTGAGAGAGGAAGTGGCCAAATTCCTGTCTGAGCACTGCCGCTCTCCAAGCCTGCTGAAGGCCGAGAATGTGAGTTAAGCCGTGTCAGCAAAATGTGGTATTGTTACTGTTAGAGTTCCCCTTTCACATGAATGTCATCATTTTACAGACCATGGCATATGTTTGTGTATGTGTATCTCTTATCAGGTGATTGTGATGGACGGCTGTGGGTCTATCTTTTGTGCTTTGGCAGCTGTGCTCTGTGATCCTGATGGTAAGAGTCTAAAAGGCCTGAATCTTTTTTCAGCCTGTTTCCTTTGTTTTGGAGGTATTACATAACACACACACACACACACACACACACACACACACACACACACACACATTTCTCTAGTTATACCTGTGTGACATTTACTGTCAAAATTTGTGGACACAACTTTTCATGATATTTTAAATACAAATAAGTCCTCTTTAGTTCACAAAACATAATTGTGTTAACATACTGTATATTTCATATCATGAAACGTTATTTCATATCATGAAAACCTTCACTTTTTTAGACATTTTTTTGTTGTAGCACATAAACATTACTTAAAAACTCCCTAGTTTGTACAGACATCTCTAAGAGATGGTTTTGTAACTTGTTCCAGCCTGATGAGCATCATCAGCTCTTTCTGAGGTCCTCAGAAATCTCCTTTTTTTTGTACCGTGATACACTTCCATAAACTTGCAATGTGAAGAGCAGACTTTAATAGATCCCTGTTCTTTAAATAAAACAGGATGTCCACTCACAGCTGATTATCAACCCACTGACTGAACACACCCGAACACACGTCTAATTTCACCTTCAGCTTAACTGCTAACCCTAGAGATTCACACTCACAGATACATAATATATCATAATCCTCAATATATAAATGAAGTATAATATTTTTCTCGTTTCCTTAATTTGGTTCAGATGATGCTTTAGGTCATTTTAATGCAGAAATACAGAAAACTGTCCCTATTCTCTTTCTCCCGGGCCAGCCCCTTTTAATAATATACACGCACGTTTTTTAATATCTTTAATTATTATACAACCATAAACCTGCAATGAGTAGATTGTATGCATGAGTAGAGTTCCATTCTAGCTGTAGTCAGTTTTCAGGATATGTCTCAGGAGCTTGAAAAACAACAGTGCAATGCAACAATGAAATTGTTAATAAAATATTTATAAAATATTTAGTATTATGAATAATACTAATATATTCTAGAGCCTTATCTGTTTAGTTGGTCATGGGTGTACCTGTATCCAATGAAGCCCCTGTACTGTCAAAGATGTAAGCTCTTAGACGTTCCTAGTGTTTAAAGTACCTTTGGGACAAACAGCCGTTTTCTAGCTGTTTATGTTACAAAAACTTTGAATGTACCTTTCTTACATAACTGAAAAAGTAACTGTGAAAATCAGATTTTACCTGGAATTTGTTTTGCCTCTATGTGTCCTCCAACTTTTGTCAGGCAGTGTCTCTGTAGATGTATAATTCTTTGTTTGTGTGCATTGGGGGTTTTGCAGATGCCATCCTTATCCCAACCCCATACTATGGTGTGATCAAAGAGGATGTTGATCTATACAGTGGTGTGAAACTATACCATGCTCCTCTTGACTGTGAGGTACTTATCAACGGTTTATTGAATATTCAGTGTATTATGTGGAACCGCGTATGATTTCTATGCATGATTCGTTTTTGTTTACCTTCAGGCCAGTGAAAATGAAGACAGGCCATTCCATCTCACTGCAGAAAAACTGGAGTGCGCCCTTGAAAGAGCAAAGAAAGAGGTGATTCTTGAAGCACATAGCATCACATACATTTACATAAACATTCACACACTCACCCATGCAAAATAAATGAGTTCTGCTGCGTCCTGCAGGGAGAGAATATTAGAGCTGTCATCCTGGTTAACCCCCACAATCCTCTGGGGGAGATCTACACAGCGGAGGAGATGACCAGCTTTTTGGACTTTGCCAAACGGTCAGTTTACCAAATACACGCTTGGAAATAAGCATGTGTGCTTTCTCTGTTTCTGTTTGCATGTAGTTCTGTTGGAGCAAACACAAACATATTGTGGAAGTGTTTTCCAAGTGGAGTACTGAAATGAATCTTTAAAGATCCCCTGTGGTGTACAATTGGACATTATTGCTATATGCTTACATTTAGTTTCCACTGCCAGTAATTAAACTGTGCATTGCTGAGAGGGGAATTGCACTACGCTGGTTTAGTTTCATTAAGACTGCAATTCATAATGAATTTATAAACACCACTTTATTCCTCCAGTCCTTTTCTCTGTGTGTGTCACAGGCATGAGCTGCATGCTATAGTGGATGAGATCTACATGCTGTCTGTGTTTAATGAGGACGACTCCTTTCACAGTGTCCTCAGTCTTGAGAGGTAACATTGCCATATTTGTGATTGTTCTGCAGTTGCAAATGCCTGCTCTTCAGAAATACACTCTCTCTCTCTCTCTCTCTCTCTCTCTCTCTCTCTCTCTCTCTCTCTCTCTCTCTCTCTCTCTCTCTCTCTCTCTCACACTCACACTCACACTCACACTCACACTCACACACACACACACACACACTTAAAATAAATGGTGAATGTCACAGAAGAATCATTATTGTTCCCTGTAGAACCATTTTGTGATTTTCTAAGAATCTTTATGTAATGTGAATGTGCTTTTTAAAATTATTAACACTCATTTACAAAATGATTCTTTTAAGTACTATTCATTGAAAATATCTTTATGGAACCAAAATTGTTATTCTATGGCATAACACCTGGAATCCTTTCTGGTACCTTTATTTTTAAGAGTGTATTTTTAGTTTAATCAGGACACCTGCTTTGTGTCTACAGTCTTGGTCATTTTATCAGAAACCCGCGGTAAGTTTACGGTTATTGACTGTAGAGCATCTGGTGCTGCACTAGTTCTTAATCACTGTCTATCCGTCTCACTGTTGGAAAGAGACCATCATAAAAGCAACTTGGGTGGAAGTTCTCAGTGATGCCAACATGATGGCATTTTGAAATAGCTCAGTGTCAATACAGTATCACGGGGAAAAAGGTTTTGCTTACCACTTGCCTATTCACTTGAAAAGAGCCACTTCTCCCCCGACTCATGCACTTGAATTATGTGCTGATGCAGTGTAGTACAGTTTGGGGATAATATGCCGTGTCAGAGTGTGTAGATGTACTGATCCCTGCATCTGGCCTGAGTGACATTATGCCAAAATTCTGAAAGCAGACTACACTCTAACATATACTCTTCAAAACAATTAATATATACACACACACACAGATATCTGAACTTTTTAGACTGTACAGGGGGTCCTCAAGTTATGACAGAGATTCGTTCCTTCGATGGTGATGTAAACTGAATTTTGGTGTAAGTTGTGGAAAAATTGAAAAAAATGAGTGTAAAAAAATTGTTCAGAAGCAATGATAAAGGCCAAAAAGTGGCCAAACAAAGCAACACAAACAGAACACTTGCGCGTTACTGTGTATTCTGCGTATTTTCCCGCCGCACGCCACTAAACAAGTGAGCACCGTAAAATCGAAACAACGCATGTCGAGACCCTCGTAACTTGAGGACCCCCTGTATTTAGATTATTATTTCTTCATTTATATCACTGTTTATCAAATATTATGTAAAGACAACAGTGAAAATAAAGACCTCTGATTTGTTTTGTACAAATCAAATTCCATATGATTCTGTATAGATTTTGTTATATTTGTCAAATTGCCTTGGCCTTGGATCCACATACGCCTACCAGAGATAGAAAACAGCCATGAGGAACAAACATGAGGAACAAGAAAGATTCTTTAAGTATTGAGTAGCTTGCCAGTAAGTGTCAGATTTTATTTGTTTTATTGCAGCATGTGTAAATAAAGCATGGTACTCACTTGCGCAGGTGTTTTTGTGTGTGTTCCAGATTGACTCTACAAGGTTGCAAACCAGTACCAGTGCCACATGTGTCAGCTGGTATCAGTGCTAGACTGAGAAAAGCCCACCAGGCACATAATATCCAGTCAGCTGTGGTTCTATGGTTGCCGTTTTCAATAATTGAAGGAGTAGAGAGTGGCTAATAAATTGTGCAGCACCAAATGAGCTTCAGTCAGTAACCGCAAATGAAAAATATGCAGTGATAGTTTAGGTGTTTCTTATAAAAAGCCCAGCCATGCTGGTAATACGCATGTGTGCCTAATGCACTGGCAACTTAGTATACCTAGTGATTCACCTTCTTCAACCGTCACCTTCTACTCTGGAGTATTAAGGATGCACACTCATAGTTACTTGTAGTAATCTTAGTGTCTGTCCTCAGGATGCCAGATGCTCAGAGAACTCATGTCATGTGGGGCTTTAGCAAGGTGAGAGGGAAGAGATATGCATATGTACTCATAGTAATTGAATTTAGTCTTCTACAATAGTTAACACACTTATTTTATTCCTCCTGCCTTTATCTTGATTTTAGGACTTTGCGATGGCAGGTGTGCGTGTGGGTACACTGTACACCGAGAACAGGGATTTGGTGCAGGCTCTGGATCAGCTGGGCTGTTTTCATGGAATACCAGGACCCACACAGCATCAGGTTGCTCAGCTGCTGAGAGACAGAGGTATTGAGCCACTGTCTCCTCGTCACTCACTCTCTGTACACAACACTCTCCTGAAATTAAATGTTCAGAGGATCTACTCGTCAAGTCTTGGTGTTTGTTTATCCAGCCAGTATTTAGAAGTGAACATAGCCTACATCAGGATATGAAAGTTAAGTTTTTCCCACAAAGGGCTGGTGTGGCTGCAGGTGTTCATTCCAGCAAAGCAGAAACACAGCTGATGCTGCTTGCAGTGTCTCCCATACATTGATTTATTGTGTGCCACAAAATCAACACTGACCGCCACAATATCAACATTATACACACCCTGCACCCCCACTCCCCAGCGGACAAGCAGCTGACAATATCAACCCATGCACCCCATGTTAGCATAGCCCCCTGGTTGACAGCCATTAGAGTGCAGT
Source organism: Alestes dentex (assembly GCA_037576975.1). NCBI lineage: Eukaryota > Metazoa > Chordata > Actinopteri > Characiformes > Alestidae > Alestes > Alestes dentex. The sequence goes on from JBBIGA010000126.1 coordinate 6,817,575, forward strand.
TAGGGTATTATGTTAGCATGTTGTACATTGTGGCTCGGGTTCACACATTTTTTCATTTGTTTCGCCCCATCCATCAGAAATTTTTGGATCCTTGCCTACCACCACAAATTGAATCTAATTCTGTGAGAAACACTGTCAAACACTGTTTAATCATATGGTCTCAGACTTCAAAAAATTATTAGACTTTAAAAAAAGAATATGTTTTGGGAAAAAAAAAATCCTGCAGCTACACTGACCTTTTGTGGATAAGATTGGACACTCCAGTCTTAAACCCCAGATGCTTGTATGTAGGCTCACGCTGGGCTCATAAGCCGAGGGTCAGAGGGTTAAAAAATGCTCGGGTGTTTACCACTAAATCCACTTATTGATTTATGCTAAAAAATCCCAGCTCGAGTGCTCAGCACACATTCTGGGATTTGCTATGAGAAGTGCAGAGCTTTAAAGCTGTGTTGATGTTTTCAGAATGGGTGAATGGAGTGTTTCTACCGGAGAACAGACGCAGGCTGAAAGAGGCACACCAGTATGTGGCCACTCAGCTGACAGGACTGGGCATTCCGTACCTGCATGGAGGCGCGGGCTTCTTTATCTGGGCTGACTTCAGCAAGGTGAGGGTGTTTATGGAGGTATATCAACATTCATTATGCACACATTACTTTGCTATACACACATGACCAGGTTATGTACATTTTACCATGCTAGAATCTGAATCATGCAATATTGAATTTTGGGTCTAAACAATCATCTTTTTGGGCCATGTGCTGTGTGCTGAATTTTTCACGGTATAGTCTGACTGTGCCATTTGTTTGCGACATATGTATGGAATCAAGACTTCCTGGAATCGTTGATGCATCAAGGTTTAAGTTGAAAATGGTTAAAAATGGCACTGTTATTACCTTAGATGACTAACTGTTCTTTGATATTGAGGACCTTTAGCCTGCAAAGTGTAAGTTATTTTTAGAACTTCAAGTTTAGTTTAGGTAAATTTTAACCAAGTTTGGTTAATTTGGTTTTGGGTTTTTGAGTCAAATGCGTGTTGAATTTCTGTTTCAGTTTGTCAAGCACTTCCATTCACTACTTCATACAGGGGAACTGCATGCCACAGTAGCTAGCTGTCTGGTAAACAAACCCCGTACAATGTAGTTCTGACACAATTTAGAATTCTTATTGACAATGACAAAATGGTGTAAAAGGCCAGGAAAAGTCCGAACAGCATCCAGTGTTTTACTGTGCTGTTGTGAAATCATCAGGCATAATAGATGAAGGAAATACTAAATTACCTGACCTGGGACTGAACTGTATAATGGTTTTTAGGGGTTTAATTACTTTTTACCAGTTTAGCAAGTATCTGTAAAGCTATGTCTTTGTTATTTTGCATTACCCAATGATTGGCCAGTTTCATAATTACTAGGGTTGCACCGATACCGATACCAGTATCGGGTATCGGGCCGATACTTCGTTAAAATACTCGTATTCGTACGTGAACTGCCGATACCATGCACCGATACCACTGAACAAAATCCTATTTCACTACGTCAACTGAACTCTGGGTGGATGTGATTTGTTGTCCTGCCTGACTTCAGTGTCTAGGGGGAGACAACGAGCTGGAAACGTCAGATATTCTATCAACGAGCTATTCGATTTTTTTTCAGTAGGACAAGTAAGCAATATCAGTGATTTGGAAATATTTTAAGATACAAGACGACAACAGGATTCAAGCGTACTGTAAGATCTGTACTGCTACGGTGTCGAGGGGTGGAAAGGAAAGTACACCGTTTAACACCAGCAACTTGATTAAACATCTGAAGACGCAGCACAGTACACAGAATTGCTAATGCTAGTGCAGGACCGCGGCAACCAAACTTAACGCACATTTTTGTGTACAAGAAAGCAGGAGACTGTTTTGATACTTTCTTTAAGGGTGTTTTCA
>JBBIGA010000126.1:6819637-6840349 GCA_037576975.1 Alestes dentex
AAAACTGAGGCAGTATACTTGAAGTTTACTTTTATGTACTATATTTTATATACTTTAGAATAGTATAGTGAAGTATATTTGACTTATACTGATAAGTATAAAGAAAGCAGATAAAGTATAGTTTTGTAAACTGAAAATGTTCCAATTTAGTCAGAAGTAGTATTAAATTAGTATACTTTCAAGTACACTACAAGCACATGATCCGTATACTTGCTATACTTACACTCAAGCATACTTAATAAAATGAACTTCAGCTATACTACTTTTGCTAAGGGTAGGTTTGTCATAAACTGTAAAAGAGAAAATAAAACCGGTCTCCAAATTACTTGCACTTGCACGGACACAATTCTAAGAAGTATCGGTACTCGGTATTGGGAAGTACACAAATAAAAATATACTCGTATCGGTTTGTAAAAAAGTGGTATCGTTGTAACCCTAATAATTACACAGTTAGTTACATGGTTAGTTCCACACTAATTGGCATTAATAGTCAATTCTGTATTGGCAGATACAAAGATTCACTTTTTCTATTTCTTTTTGTGCTGTATCTCATCTCCCATCAGGTTGAATCTCTTTCTGTTTTCTTAGTCACTCACTTCTCTTCCATTCTCAGAGGCCAGACTCAAGCACCTCTTATGGGCAAAGTCTCCTCTTTTGTGTGTCAGGTTTGAGAAGGTCCTCCTGTCTCTTATGCTTCATAGCTTGCAGATTGGCTTTTTTGGTCTCTGGTTTTTCTCTTGCCTATAATAGGCCATGTGTTCCCATGTAGCCATTCTCTGACTAGTTCCTTTCTATCATCTCTCTTTTTGAGAAGCTTTTATCTCAGAAGGGGCTCTATACTAAGGCATGGCTTTATTTTTGACCGGTAATTTAGTGATTAAAAATACTGAAATAACATTACAGGATATTTATCTGCACTCTTCTCCCTGCTCTGCTAGGAACCAATCATGGGGCAGTAAGGTCACCAAAGTCGCTGGCCTCATCTTCCTTTTCTATCACGCTGAGCACTGTCTATTTTAGTCTGAATAAAAAGTTATCAAGCTCCAGGTTATCCGCTGTGATTGCAATATCAAAGCGATTTCTGAGAAAACTTTTCTCATTCATCAGTGAATGACATATATGTTGTCACTATATATATGTTGTATGCACCTCTAAGCAGTATCAGGTGTTAATTTGACTTACTTGTTGTTTGATGTCTCTGTGTCAAGATAAATGAGCATCAGATCCTTAAGGGTTTCTACCTCATCTTCCGTCACCCTGAGCATCTCTTTTCCTGCTTGTCAGCAATTGTCAGGCTTAATCATCAATATAAAAAACACTGGTGTGGTTTTTTACAAAACAGCCTAGAGGTTCAAGCTCAGCTGTAATATCTGTCATCTTCACCATCTCTCTTCCTTCTTTAACAAGAATTAATATCAGTGGATGCCCAGTTGTGTTCTAGGCATTAAAGTGTCTGGTATTCATTTATGTTACACACATATAGTTGTATACAAAAGTCTGAGCATGGTCATGTATGACACATGTCTATGAAGTTATTGTTAAATTATTATTAGTTTGCTGAAAAAATAAAGGTAATGTATTTGCATACTTATGCATCACATATTAATTGTATGAATTATGAAATGACCTACTAAATTCTGATTATTGTTCTGAAGTAGTATGTTCTGCTGTCTGTACCTGTTTTACACTATGTTACATAAATTAATGTGTACTGACAAAGTAAGTCCCAGAAATTACTCACAAGAACTACATGTTCTTCAATTAAATACTATGCAGAAAAAATTTGGACTACTGCATAGTCTGCTAGTGTGATATTTATTACATTTATGCACTTTTCTATCCAGTTATTCTTTCTAGTGGTGCCACTGTCAAATCTCTCCAGTGTTGTCAGAGGTGTGGTTTTCTTAAAGGTCTTAAACTTTTCATAGCTTTGTTACCTTTGTAGAGTATTAAACAACTTTTATGTTATCTTCTGTTCTCCCCTCCTGATGACCCTACTTCCATTACTGTCACGTCCTTTTTCCTCTATCTTGAGTCATTTTTACTTCTTTTCAGAGCAGACCTTCCCGGTGTTTTAACACAGAGTGAATTGATCTAAATTCTAAGATACCTTACATCCATAAACCTTTTCGAACATCTGTTGGGAAGCATTTGCACTCATTATGCTTCTCCATTTATTTATCATCCGTTTGTAGTTGTTAAGGACTTCCAAACCTTCTAACTCTGTGTGCCATGTGGCCTAGTGGTCATAAAAGGGTAATGAATGTGAGGATTCTTAGAATTTAGATCAAATCAGTCAACTGAGCAGGTCCAGTTCACCTTGATTTTGGATTAAGATGAGCAGAGGATTCAATCTGAGTCACTTTGAGGGGGTTCATAATTGGGGCATCAACTGACTGGTGCTTGTGTAAACATGAAGCTTGTACATGATATGTAGGGACAAAATGAGCAATTATTCCTCAGGTGATTGAGAGTGGCAATTCAGAGTGTGATAAAACTGAACTGTCCATCCACAGCTACCCAGAGAGGGATATTTTATGCAAGGAATTTTGCTATTTAAAGTAAAGTGGTCCCTTATAGTCGTGCATGAACACCAGACCAGACAGTGTGACCAGTGTGAAATTGAATCCATTCACCAAGTGAAGCAGGGGGCTGCCACCAACAAGGGGCGACTGGGAAGCAGTGTGTGGGGATGGTACCTCAGTGATGAGATGGCATTGGTGGGATTCAAACCCACAACCTTCTGATTGCAGGGGCAATGCCCTAACCACTAGGCCACCAGCTGCCCCAAATACTTCAAGTGCATAGATCCACTTCAAATTTAACCACATTATGTCATGAATTCATTTTAAAATGGCACCATGGACGGTTGCCCCGGTGCATTATTCCTGCCTAGAAATGGGTATCATTCGGCTTTTACTTTTACGAGTATTGATACTGCTTATCAATACTGATCCTTTCATTCATGGTACTCCGTCAGATTCAACAATTATTTTAACACATTTTTGAGAAATAACAAGCTAATTTGTTTTCTGTACATATAAAAAATGAGGGTGGAGCGATTGCTACAAATGTGTGGTGGTGATGTGCAGACCAATGCTCCCATCTTTCCAACAGATTCAATCTAGCATCGACCATTTGAAATTGCCAGCTATGTTAAAATGCAATAATGTTACATAAATATGGATAGCAGCACTGTTTTTTCCAGGAGCTTATCAATGTATAGGTATTAAACGGTCACCTAAATTGTAAACATTGGTTCTCAAAACCCATTCCTACTCCTACCTGTTGTTCATTTTTGTTTGTTAGTGTTGCCTGTTGTTTGTCAAATGCAAATCATTTGGCTCACAGAACTCTAATTGACCATCAGGGTTAGTGCTCCCTCTGGAATAATCCTGAAGGTTTCCCAGAAACCATCAGAGTTTTTGGAAATTCTCAGCCCTGGCTGTCCTTGAGCACAGTTCCAGGAACTGGCAGAATCTATGCCAAGGCGCACTGAAGCTCTTCAGGCAGCTCTTTTATGCATTTTATACTTTTTGTTCCTTCAACTGTCACCTGTCTGCAGATCCCTGTCTATTTTACAGAAAGTGCCTATTTTTCCACTTTACATCCCTCTTAACATTTTTGGAAACAGAACAGACTATTCAGAACTGACACAGCATGAGAGCTGATATTGCTATGACAACAGTCTAACACTGATCCAAGCCAAGAAATGTACTGAGAAAGAACGCACCAGATGTAGGTTATAAAATATCCTTTGACATATTTACATTTCTAAGCTGTGTTGGCATTAATTATTTTCACAGGACTGGAGTTTCTAATCCGGTTTCAACTGTTGAAAGTTAAGATGAACTTGTTGCAATGACTGACTTACAGTGGTCAATATTTTGCCTTCACTTTCTTCTCCATTTCCAAAAGCAGAAGCTTCAGATGAAATGTGAAGAATCAGCAGCTTAGTCAGTGAATATGTAGTGAATATGTAGCTAAGTAAAAATAAATTCGCAGAACTATGAAGTCAGTTGTCCTGTTGTCCCAAGAGCACGAATAACAGTCAAGGCGCTCATAGATACTGCAAAGAAAGTACATGGGGAAATGAGCTTCCATCTAAACATCGTTAAATGCATGATTTAAATCTAGTCTTGCTTTGTGTTTGTACTATACAGTTATAATGACATTACATGAGTATATATTGGATTTCTTTTAAAACACTTTGTTACGAAGAAAAAAGGTCTTCAGTCTTAGTCTTGGCTATATGTCTCTTTTTTTTGCGAATTAGTAATAATATAACTCAGTACTTATGACCTTATTGTTATCAATGTTGGTAACCCGCAATCAAAGCTGGTAACTCGCCGATAATTAGCAGTACGGGCTCAACCAGTAAATCTGAACAAGAAAAGAGTCATTAGACCTTCAGATGTATCCAAACTCCTAGCATGAGAAACACAGCACAAACTGAATTTTATGGGGAGAACTGATGAAAAATAAGAGGAAAGTGAAACCACAACTGCAAAGTAGTCTAGTGCTACAAAATGTACAGTATTTTAGACTTCTCTTCTTCTCCTTTATTGTACACTCATGTGATGCAGCATCACCCAGTACTTTTGGAATTAGCAGAGGTGGCGTTGGTGATCAAGAACTAATCATTCATCATTAGTACCTGACTTCAGTAATGCTCCTTGTGGCTGAATGAATTCAGGCTAACATCTGTTCTAATGTCTGTAAATCCTTCCTAGAAGAGTAGAGTCTGCTATTGCAGCAAACAGTGGACAATGAATGAATAGTTCATTCATTCATTCCTTTTCTGTAACTGCTTAATCCTTACTGCCGTCGCAGGTACCCGGAGTCTATCCTGGGCTCTATGGCGTGAGGCAGTGGCGCCAGCACACGGCAGGGCACACATACACTCACAGACCTAATTAATTGTTTTGGTTTTAAAAGAAAAATGGTATAAATGTGTCTACAAACCTTTTGACGTTTGTGGTTGATTTCCTCGGCACAGACTAAGGCTAGTCCTGACTGTATTTACCATTCACTAGAGAATCTCCCTTCAAAATGCAGTGCAGTCTAGAATAAGGCTTAATGCCCAGTTCCATAGTCTATAACCAGTAGACAGTTTATATCATCATTTAGCACAGATGTTTCTGACCTGTAGTACTGACTGATATGTGTATGGGTATGTGTGCCCCAGTATTTAAAGGAACACACGTTCACGGAGGAGCTGTGTGTGTGGAGGTGTTTTCTGAAGCACAAAGTGCTGCTGAGCTGCGGACAGGCCTTTAGCTGTTGCTCTCCAGGCTGGTTCCGGATCATCTTCTCTGACCAGCAGCGTCGCCTCCAACTGGGTCTGTTTACACACTAGGACTTCTGACTTTGTAATTCAGCTTGAATTATACCATGCCCTACATAAATTGATGTTTAGTTCATGTTTGTAAGAATGTATTCTGCTCTGTCCCCCCCCAACCCCCCCCCCCCCCCCCACAGGCCTGGAGAGAATCAGAGAGGCTTTAGAAGAGCTCCAGGGCTCCAGCATCCTGCCTGACAGTGAGAACACAAAGAAAGACAAACAGGAGAGCCACAGACAAACACAGAGCACCACAGAGCCAGAGGGCAAAAAACATGAAGGCAATGCCAAAGATAGGACAATCGATGCCTCCAGGATGCCAACAAAAGAGCATTGTGAGGGAAATAGTACTGAGGCTGAAAGCTTATTGTTGGCTGACAAGGATGCTGTGGTCTTCAACTGTCAGCCCTCGTCTACCTCTGAGAGTCTTGACTCCCTCATTGGTGCTCTGAGACAACAGATCCAGTCGTCCAACTGGTTAGAGAAAAACAGGCCGGAGCTGGCTGCCGGAGAAGACCCGACACAACCAGACGTTTTTAAAGACCTGCTGGACAGGGCCAGGATATAATGGAACATGTGCAACTCCCAATACCATCGCCTCTGTTTTAAAATCTTTTGTAAGTAACGGAGGAGTTTGTTATTGTATATGAGTCTGGCACACTGCTCAACAAACTTATTATTTTTACAAATAATAAACAATGCAACACGTTTCTCAAGTTTTCACTTGAGAGGTGCACTTTTTATTGTGAGATTAGATTCTTGATCTGTAAAATGAGTTCTCGTGAGCTAGGTTGCTGATTCGGGAAGTCTGGAATCTCCACAGGGCATCGAGTCAGGGATGAAGATATGAAGTACTTCTTATTAGTTCCTAGCGTGCACAGCTCTTTTTGTTGCTTGTAGTGTGGCTTCTGGCGAAGGAAAATACAAAGACAATATCAAAGAAGAAGAAAGATATCAATACTCAATAGTGATCTTATGCTGGATAACTATAACATGAGTTAAAAAGCATGAAATTTACAGAGTAGAGGGTTTAGGCTCCACAGTTTGGAGAAAGCATGACTGTGCCCCAGTGCACAAAGCAAGCTCCATAAAGACGAGGCTGGGTGTGATCGGTGTGGAAGAACTTGACTGGCCTGACCTCGTAAATGCTCTACAGAATGAATTGGCACAAATTCTCACAGGAACTCCATATTGAAGTCTGTGTATTTAAATACAATGTCATTGAAGTCCCTGTTGGTGTAATGGTCAGACATATGTGTATGTATAGTACTCTAGTACTCAAATAAGTTAATGAATTTATAACATTAGTACATTTAGCTACGATGTGCAATAGTTAATTAAAAGTTGAACAAAATAAGGGCAATAAGCAAGTTAACAAATACAGCTAACTTCACCATGTGTATAGCAAGTACTTGCAGATAACATTTTCACACACTCTAAACAACAAAAGATGAATATTATCAACTTCAGCTAAACTAAGATGAAGATAAAATTAAAGCCTGTCTGCATCTCTGCAGGTACAGCTGAGATAGTGAACGACCACCAGGGGGCGGTGCTACCCTGTGATTGACAGAGGAGAGCAGGAAACCAGGCATCAACAAGCAAACCAGTAAAATATGTAATAAATAACAGAAAACTCTTTGCTTGTTCCAGTCTGATTCCCTTCTCGACTACCTTTTCATTTTAATACAGCACAACGCTGAACTGTATTGATGTTTTCTTGAAATGCTTTGGGATTTTAGATGCCTTGTTTTGTTTCTTTTTCAAGAGAAAAACAAAATCTGCTCGTATTAAATTTCTTTGAAGGGCTTATTTATAGGCTTTGAAACATCCACGTTATATCTGAGGAGTTTACAGCCTTAAAAGAACAAACAAACAAAAAAGCATTTGTGCTGTTGCATATTTCATTAGCGTTTTCGATGTCAAAATGTGGTCAGGAAACCGGCACATCACAAAACAAGAGCTTAGACTAAAGAGTTTAAAATGTGGAATTATTAGTTTCTGTTTCCACTGGTGGGCCCACGCTGAGGGTTTAACTTCAGCACTAACATGAGAACAGTTTCCACTTCCCAAAGTCTGAGCTAGATGAAAAGGAATAGAGATACTGCTCTGAGGTGAACTCTAGCGAGGCAAGAGCGGGGAGTAAAGCGTGGGGCTTTGCCTTTAGCCCCCCAGGCTGGCGGTGTAAAGAGTGGCTTAGACTTTCCTGTGTGGGTCTCTGTTCCCATGACGACAGAGCAGCCCTGTGTGGCTCCCGTCCTTAACCCCTGCCACCTCTGCTCTCAAACTCGAGTGTGACATCAGGACTGAGGGCGAGAACATGCTCAGTGTTGAAGCGTGGGTAGGATTACCCCACACACACACACACACACACACACGTTCAACTCAACACACAGCGGGCTCGTGTGCTTTTTTTGGTTTTGCTTTTTTTAAGAGGAATTGACAATCTCTGCATAATGAAACGGCTATGATGTAAACAAAGTCATTCTGAGCGGTTTGATGTAGTAATCTGTGTTCTAAAAACACTTCTTAATAGATTTTTTTTTTTTACAAACTTTTTAAAATAGAAATGCTTACAGTGGTGTTGGTAGGAACTAGACATCTGAAGACTATTAATACCCATAAAAAGCCACATTACAGAAAACCTTTAGATGAGTCAAATACACGAACCGCTGCCTGAGGTGTTATTTTACAATAGTTTTAGGCCTAAAATGTATTTTTGTCATGGTGGAGATGTGCATGTTGGCAAAATAGTTCCTAAAAGAAATATATTTCATTGTTATAAAAATTATATTGCACTGTTTTAAGACGAATTCAGACGTCTTGGTGTTGCAAATTCAGTAGTAAAAAATGAACAGAGTTCCCTTTAATCTTTACCTTGGGTCCTGGGGCAGCACAATGGTGTGGTACTTTGAACACAACCTGTTATTTAACCTGTGTTAGTCTATATTTATGCAGTCCTGTATAGGAGATATGCTGTGTTCTAATGACCTGACATAATCTGTGTTAAAACAATACTAACACTGAAAGTCTGTTTACACTTAATTTGCCTATTTACACTTCATTTTTCGACTTCTGCCGGTGGTCCCCTTTGCTCATTTATAGTCAGATTTAAACTGAAATAAACGATCTCACTCATAACAGTCCACCCTTTATAAATGTCAGGTCAAGTTGCAGCCCCCCTTCACAAATTAGCCAGTATGAGTGAGAAAAATTACAGTTTCACTTTACAAACCTCAGTTTGAGTCAGATGGACTTCTGGGGGAATTTAACCACACTGTTTGGTCCCATGTAAGTTTTTGGTGAGGGGGAGTTTCCACCTTCTTTGGGTCTCCGTTACAGGAGGGAAATCTACAGTGTCATACTGCATTATGTGAGGGGGAAGTGAGAGTGTGTGTGTTTGAGATAAGTGTGCGTCACTTTTCTGTTTCACTCTCACTCTGTTTAGTGCTCGAGCGTGGTCTTTGTCCAGTTACAGCTCTGTCTCGTGTGTGTGTGTAGTGTAACCTGCATAGGCTGTCACAACACCACATCATTTTACTCCTGCGGACCTCAGCTTAAGGTAAGACAACTGGCTAGTTTATTATTTTGTCATTTATAATGTTTTCGCTTGATGGATCACCTCTTCTGAATGTTTGCCAGTCCTTTACAGTATTGTATTGGCCATAGTAATCTGTATTATTGGTACAAATTATATATAATCACTGTACATGCAAATGCTTTATATCTTTCATCTCCAAATGTAATCTGATCTTGTTTCTCTGCATTTTGACTTCTGTCTTTTGAAGAGAGAGTGATGAAAGGACTAGAACTAGAGGATTCCACAAGTCGTTTTCGATTTGCTCAGTCATGTTTGGGCCTGGCGGGCTGTCTGTGTATCAGCTATGCAGTTTGGACGCCTCACTGGCTTGATGAAAGGGGACTCTGGGTGAATAAGAGTGAGTCAAGTCAAGAAGATAGCTGGACAGAAGGACAGGGCATCGAAGGTGAGTGCCAGTTTCATGCTTCAGCAATGGGATTTTAATTTTAAATTTAAATTTTAAATTTTAAATAACATTCTTAACATTGTTAGTTAATCTAATAAGAATATTGTATTCCAAGTACATTTGACGCATTTCTTTTGATCCGTTAATTTGAAAATGTTTACACAAGGGGGGGGGGGGGGGTGATCGCCGTGTCCAAATTATGTAGAAGATCGCAAAAGTTGCATGACTTTTTGATATGACAGTGACAGTATATATCTATCTGTGCACTTGAAATAAAGCTGCTTGTTTGGTGTGAGTCCATAGAAGAATCCCTTCTGGTTCTTTCAGCTGGGAAATTTTAGTGGGACCCTTCTATGAAAAGTCCCTCAGGGAGACAAGTGTCATTCTCTTATGGCAGGAATACACATCTCTGGTTCTAGAGAACCTGTGATCAGTACTGTTTGGTAATTTTCCTTTTCAAATACACAAACTAAACCTGGCCATTAGCCTATGAAACGAATCAAGTGTGTTTGACAAGGGAACCAACAGGCTCTCCAGGACCAGGGTTGTGTCCTATGCCACTGCTACAAAGAATGCTTTCTGGAACTTGCATTTTATAAGGCTGTGTGCACACACCAGTGGCATTCTGACCTGTTTAATGGAGTGTCATTCCTCACTGGATGTTACGCTACATTGCTTCATTAGCCCCTCCAGAAAACATATTAAATGGAGTCTAATGCAGTACATATAGAAAGAAAATACAGAAGAAAATGGTAATTGAATGTGTGCCATTATTTTCACATCATTTAAATAGTGTTGTAGGAAAATTCATTCAAATGAAATTCCAGACGCCTTTTGAAAGTGGGATGGGTTTTGAATTTTGAAGGGTTTGCAGGTGCTGACTTGCTGTACTATGAATTGGTCTAATGAAAGGGTGTCCCTTTTAATAAGCATGTTAAAGTAGCAACTTAAAAAATGTATTGGTGTAAAAACCATCACAAAATATTTTTGTTTGCTGTCCTTTGGCTGGATATGTTCAAACTTTCCACACCATCTTAATGAAGTGTGGGTTTTTTTGCGCATAGCTCCAGGCTGACATGCTTAGGCTTGTGTTTCCAGCATTTCTGACATGTTTTTTAGGGGGATGTTCCATGTTTCTCTTGGCTTTAGGCAAGTAGGAATGTTGACTATAAGGCACAATTTTAATGGGATTTTTCTGGACATGTATCCAGTTAGGTGACAATTTTAGAAGAGCTGCTTGTTATTTCCCAGTAAATAACTAGTCAGCTGCTTTTGTCATAAAGATTGATTGCTTGCACAGTGAAAATTAATGCAAATTTCTTTAGCAGGTTTATGTTGTGGAATGAAAGTCTTATTGGATTGTAATGTGGAACAGCTTTATAAAAAACAAAGTCATAATTACACTGGTGGGACTGAACCATATTTCAGCCAGTAATTTGTTGTGCTGGTGTAAACAGGTCTGGGGGCTCAGAGGGTGTTTGCTGCGCTTTCTTTCCTCATGGCTCTGAGCTCAGGAGTTCTGTGCCTGATCTTCGCTCTCTGCTGGACGTCCCGGACAGTGCGCTCTTACTCCAACACACGCTCTCTGCTGATGGCAGGGCAGGCGCTCTACCCCACCACCCTGCTGCTCATGACACTCGCCCCAACAGGTCAGTATTTACACATGACGTGTTCACCGTTCCATGCTGTAAATTCCTCCCTGGAAGTGAAACTTTACCTCTTAAAGTCTTTAGTTCCACATGTTAGTTCCTAATTTTCACAACATTAATTACACATTAGTTACTGAATGGGTCATAAATGAGGGTTAAACTCTACATATACACTTACAAACTGTTCAGTATACGCTTTTACACTTTGTTTTTATTTAAAATTATAGAGGTGCAGCAGTCTTCTATGCTGTTTGGCTATTATTATTTTTATTATTGTTTTTATTATTATTATCCGGGGTCCAAGCACACAGTGTGGAGGATCCCTATTATTATTATTAATATTATTATTACTATTATAGTTATTGTAGTAGTACTATAGTAGTAGTAGTAGTAGTAGTAGTAGTAGTAGCTTTATAATAATTTATAATAGTGATCTTATGATTATCTTATGATCTTATGAAAAACGATTACCTTGATTATTGACTTCAATAATAAGTAATAATGTATGTCTTTTTCAGTGCACTTAAATAATGCACAGTCACACTTAATAGTTTCAGATTTTCAAACAGAGTTTAACAAAACTTGAGTAAACACAAAAGGCAGTTATTAAATTCCCCATTTATTGAAGAAAGAAAGTAATCCAATACCAACTGGCACTGTATTGCCCCCTCTAGTTACTCAACCAATCTTCAAACCAAAATGCAGCTAATAACTGAGGTCAGTTAGACTAGACAAACTGCTAGCACCAATCTAAACATCACTTAAATAGAACGGTTCCAGCAACATGTAGTAGACTAAAGATATCAATAAGCAGCACAATACACTATGATCAAAATCAATTTTGGAAGAGATGCTAGTTGTAAGACTCCACCACAGTGACAGCCATCATCTCCAAGGGGAAGAAAACTTGGAACAGAATCTTCAGACGTGTCCAAGAAACTGTAAATCCTCCAAGAGCACAGAGGCGGCTTATCTGGGAAGACACTGTCAGAAATAAAGTTTAGGAGCGGGGGACAAAATGTATTGCTCTCTTTTTCCTTCAGATCTTCAAACTGTCTGTGACTCATACCCACATCTACCTCTCTCTCGCTCTCTCTTTACAGGGTTCTTCTTCCTCCTCAGCTGGGCCCTCTTTACCAATCAACACATCTCTGAAATCCAGGCTGACATGACACGCCTAGGCTCCTCCTATTGGCTGGGTGTGGTGGGCTGGGCCCTGCTGTTAGCTGTGCTTCCAGTCGTGTTCCTGGTGGAGCAATGTGTGGTGCCGGACGTCATGCCTGAGCTGATGAGAGAGGCTGAGATGTTGTGGAGAGCCCCCGAGGTGGCGTATGCACGCTCATTCAGCGAGAGCTATAAACCCAGTGGGGCAAAATTCGACAGTGGTTTCAAGAGGCACTTATCAGTGCCATGAGGAAGACTGCAGAGACACGGGTTATGCAAATACTGCTACTGATCTTAAGATCTGCAGCTCCTACCAACCAGTGGAAGGGCTGTGCAGCAGTGGAGAGCTCCAGAAGCTGAGAAGGCTGTGGATGGTTATTGCACTTTACTCAGGATCTGTCACCGCCTGACCTGACTGCCTGATAAACCAAAGTGCTGACGTTCATGAATGAACTGATATTAAACGGCTATTTCATGTCAAAGGCATATCAGATATGTCTTTTCTTTATTTCAAACTAATGTTGTGGGCAGCAGGCTTCTCACCATCAGTAAGCTAAGTACACACTACTCTAAACTGCTGGTGCTTACTGATAGCACATTAAATGACTTTTAAACATTAGGTATGGACCACGAATGGACACATCAGGCATATTAACAAGTCACGGACAAAGAAGAAAAGTTTGTAACTTGATTAACATTCATGATTTGACTTGACTTCATGTGAGCAAAATCCACGATTTATTTTGCTGTAACAGCACCCTCGTGTGGTCATTTTGCGTTACTACTAAGTTCCTGCACAGGTGCTCATAGTCTTAGTTGAGTAGTTCAGGCTGAACTTACATTAAGATATAATGTGCGAATAGTAATTCGAATGTTTTTTATATTGACAGAAGAGTGACATGTTTTATGTATTTTGTCACTCTAAATAAGTAACCAATTAAACCATTGTCTTTACCCTTTTTCACAAAATCGTGTTTTGGTCTGTCTCTTTTATTTGTGCTAATTTATCTCTTTCTGCTTTCTCTGAACTTATACTGAGGTCAGTAAATGGATTTTTTTGGAAGCTGGAGGGCCCAAAGACCAAACAACTGATTTGCTGTGAGATTCCCTCTCTTTCCAAGGCTAGAGACTCATCTCTTTTCTGACACACAACTATTTTAGTATTTTATTTTGTATGTCAAAAATTACAACTGTTGATATGTGGAGATAAAGGCCTGCTGGGCGTCTCTAGGCCAATCACAGCTACTGCCTGTGCAGATGTCTGCACGGCTGTTTAGAGAGAGGGATTGGAAGTAGAAACGGATAGACAGAGAAAGAGGAAGCTGCTGAGCCTGTGTTTACTTTCTGATCCTGCCAAAGTGGAGAAGAACGAACTGGATCTGGCTTGTGCTAATTGTGCGTTAATCAGGTGCAGCACTAATTAAAAGGCAGTTCCGCCCTGTTAGCAGTAGCTAATGAGTTTGTTATTAAATCCACAGAGGATTTTTTTTTTTTAATTTACCAACAGGATAACACTTAATTGGCGTTTGAATGGGAGTCGAGTGTCCTTGAAGGTCATGACAGCGGGGTGCTTTAGTGTGCACTGAATGACAAGCCTGCCTGCCTCCAAGTGAGCATCAAAGCCATTTGATACATTATGGGTGTGTCTGTGTGGTCTATATTTAAAGCAGCCCCAACATTTTCAATATGGGGACACCTTTAGAGTTACGCAATTCCCAAAGGGAGCTTTTAAAACATTTTCAGCGTAATGGTTTGTGCTTTCCTTCTTCTACACCCTCTCATTTACTCATTTTCAATTCTGACTGACACACCAAAGCCCTCCACAGTTTCACTCAGTTTACTCGCTTCAAAATGAGGGTCAAATATAGTCATCCTCTCACTTCTTCTCCAGCACCGCTTTGAAGTGCTCTCCTCTGTAAGTCCATATGGCTCCCCAAAAAACACATTTAGATTTACTGAGGGCTGCTGCTTAGATCTTCTTCACAGGCTATTTTGCAAAGCAGCAGTTCAGCCAAACACCACAAGTCGCAGGCCTGTCTGAGACGGCGTGGCTGGGGTTTCTGGCACAGTTCCCCTGCCGCACTCTCAGGAACTTCAGTGGCTTTCAGTAGCAGACCTGGGGGACCCATGTTCGGCACAGTTATGAGCTTTCTCTGCTCTAACACACCTGACTCACAACTCATAAAAAACTTGATGGGTTAAGCCAGATGTCTTTGAACAGTAAAAAGCCCTAAACATCATAATGGGCTGGCCTTTAAACCAGGAACTTAAATAAACAAATGCAAAAAAGCCCCTTATGTTGTAACAAGCAGTTTAATTGGGTTTGTTTGTCCCCAGTATATAATAAATAAGTATATAAATAAATATCAATTGAAGAGTGTTCCTTATCAGTCCAAATCCTACAAGCCCTTTAAAGACATCAATCAAGTTTGTCCACTTGTTACACTGTGGGCTGACAGATGTGCTTGTCAAATGGTCAGTTTGTTTTCAGTGTCACTTTTCAATTATTTGAGAACTGTTAAACATGAAACAGTTATGAGCTAATACTTTGACCATACACTGTTTTACACAACTTCATGTATTTGTTGCTATGAAGAGCAGGGTTTCAACTGGATTTGACAGTTTTCTTTTCAACACACCGCTCAGTCCTAAAGGGTAGTTGAACTGAAAGGTGCTGATGAGCGTTCACATCAAAACAAGAAGCCTCTGGGCTGTCGCATTTATTCCTGAGACACAGTCACAAATGTGTGAGACTGATATTTTCCCAGCTAAAACAGCTTCCACTCTTCTGGGAAGGCTTTCCACAAGATTTTGGAGTTTCTGTGGGAATTTGTGCCCAGTCATTCTGTAGAGCATTTATGAACTCAGACACTGATGCTGAACGAGAAGGCCTGGCTCTCAATCTACGTTCCAGTTCGTCCCAAACTTGTTGGATGGGCTTGAGGTCAGGACTCTGTGCGGGCCAGTCACGTTCTTCCACATCGAACTCATCCAGCCATGTCTTTGTGGACCTGGGACACAGTCATGCTGGACTAGAAAAGATTCTTCCCCAAACTGTGCCCACAAAGTTGGAAACATGGCGTCCAAAATGTCTACTGAAGCATTAAGTTTGCCCTTCACTGGAAGTGAGGGACCTAGCCCAAACACTGAAAAACAGGTGTGTGCCAAAACGTTTCCAAACTAACACTAAAAACTTTGTTAATAAAAACACTTAACAGTGCTGAGTGTTTCCACCCAGCCACCTAAGCTGAAGTGAGGGATTACGTCAAGGATGCCTAGAATATGTCATGTGCGCTCACTAATTAGGGGGCGGGGCTTCTTTTTCTGACCAGCCGTCAGCTGCTCCGCACTGATTGAGTGACTGCGTGGCCACGCCCACCGGCTCTGCAGGTGGCGGCGTGCAGAGCCTTGCCACGCTCCTCATATCAATTACAGCCCAATTAGGGAGCCACGTCCTGCTAATTATACCACTGCTTCGCATCCCCGGAATAAAGTGAGTGTGTATTTATTGAGATAAATAAATAAAGACACAGAACGCCAAGGCAAGCTGGCCTTAATCAGATTTTCCAAACTGTAAGCCCTCCACCCCCTCCACCCCACCTAAACCTTGTGGGGAGAGAGTGCATTCTCTACTTTTACCGCTTGATGGCACTGTTGGCGCTTGCCTAGTGCAAATGGACATCATTGCATTAAAAATATGGGGAAAGAAAAACCCTCCCAGTTTTGTGTTTAATGACATCGGAGTGGGATGCTTGACACCGGAGCTGAACGTGTGCTCGCTTATGTGTGCGTGTGCGTGTGCAAGCGTATGTATGATAAGTGTGTGAGCTGTGTTTAACTGTGTGAAATGCCTCATCTGTTCAATGGGTGCAGACAAATTCAGACAAAACACTCACTTACTCTAAAGCAGCTTTAGCAGGTCCATGAATGTGATGAATTATGGAATATCATGCCTTATATCGTTGAACAAATCTAATTTGACTCGAAATCTCACAGCTTGGCGGCCATGCCTCTTTGGTCAGGAACACAGACGGGGGCTGGCTGAGCGTCTGAGCTGTAGCCGATAAATTGATAGAAAGAGATGGAGAAAATGTGAGGTGACACTGGCGATGAGTGTAAAATAGGATTAAATTAATTCAGGGGTGTTATCAGTTTGGTTTGCGTTTGACCTGGCTGTGGTATATGTCCTTCAGCCTTCTCTTTTGTACTTGTCCCAAGTGTGCTTCACTTACGCACTTCCTCTGCTCAGACACAATATATCTTTTAACGGTTTCCCCAAGGCCCTTCAGATTTATCACTTGACTGCCAGAGACTAATGACGAGTGTTTATCCTGTTTCCTCCCGACTGAGCCCATTTACCGCAGTGTACTCCAGCTACCCACTCAAAGTCTTCCCATACTTCCTCACTGCAGTCCACACTCTCTACAGAAGTTTATGGTCTGTACAGTATACTAAACCATGTCACAACCCAAAGGCTGTCACTGGAATGTGAAATGTGTGTTTGAACCCAGTGCAACCTGAATTTTCACAATGGGTTCAGTTGGGTCTGAAAGTCATTTCTCAAGTATTTCTTGGGCTCGGGTCAGGCTCCAGTTTTATGTTCGTACACCCCACCCAACAGGTTTTGGCCTAAATTTACCCCAAACTTAAGTTTTACTCCCTGCTTTATTCTTCTACTTACCTTTATAGCGTTATACAGTTTTTACTGTGGCATGCTTGATTCAGTCATGCCAGTTGAGATACAGTCAGGTTTAGACAGAATTTTGTTGGGATACAGTCAGGTTTGGACAGAATTGTCTTGGGATACAGTCAGAATTAGAAATAATTTTGTTTAACCAGTCTGTTTGAACAAGTTTTTGGGGATTTTGGAGTCAAAACTTCATATTAAAGGAGAAGTTCAGTGTGAAATGGACCTGGGGTGTATTGAAACGTGATAACGAGTATGAACCTTTGTCAAGTAGCCCACCTTCATTCGCCCCCCGCATTCCGAAACATAGCGCTTTTAGCCGATGCTAACCTCAAGGCTCTACTAGGCTGATAATGGTAGGGCATGGGGCATCACGTAGCCAGTGCAGATAAATCGCTATTTTTACACTATTATCAAGGCTCAAAGTAGCGCCACACTTCATTTCTTGAATTCTGAGGGACCTGACATTTAAAACAAGACATTGAGAACTTTGAAAGTGCACAGGTAGTTTATTAAAAAGACAGTTTATACAGAGAGTACCTCCAGGGAATTTTCCGGTAGCCGCCATCTTGAAATTAAGGCACGATAAGTCGACTGACGGGAATGAACAAATAGGTCGGATAGGGCAACTCGGTGTCCTCATATTCTGCCATGCTTGCAAGATTTGTCACCTCCTGTTGCACCAACTCCAGTCTACAACTAATGTGAGTATTCGTGTGACTAATCAGCTGTAGTTTTGTTCGTGCTCGTCAGTCGATTTATCGTGCCTTAATTTCAAGATGGCGGCGACTGGAAAATTCCCGGAAAGTACTGTCTGTATAAACTGTCTTTTTAGTAAACTACCTGTGCACTTTCAAAGTTCTCAGTGTCTCGTTTTAAAAAGGTTAGCATTGGCTAAAAGCGCTGTGTTTCGGAATGCGGAGGGCGAATGAAGGTGGGCTACTCGACAAAAGTTCATATTCGTTATCATGTTTCAATACACCCAAGGTCCGTTTCACACCGAACTTCTCCTTGAATGTCAGGGCAAGCTATCTTCAACATTTCAAACCTGGTTAAATCTCTAGATAACATTTCCCAAAGAGTCCCCTAGTCACACAAAATAATGTCCTCTGACCCAGACAGATCCACACTGTGAGTCCTTCTACAGTTTCTCTTGCTGAGCTAAGATGATTTAACTCTTTCTGTGTCTTTAGTTAGTGTTTTCTGTTGAAAAGGCTGACTCTAGCTCAGGATTAGGAGACACATGCCCCAAACCCAAAGCCTGTAGAAAAAGAGTCAAACATAGTCAGGGTCAGGCTTCTTGTCCTTCGCTTTCTCTTTTTTATTCTCTGGCTTTGTGTGGCTCTGTGTGTTCTCCTTTGGAATCTTAAATGCGTCTTTGCTCTTTTAGATAGAAGGTCTGGTTCAGACTCCCCCCGCTGATTACATTTTCTGTTGAGATAGGGAGGAAATAACAAAGTCCCAAATCATGGGTCATGGTGTGCTTTGTAGTTTTCAATGTAAATGTAAGACGTGTGTGTTTATCTTTAGAGGATGTTCTACAAAGAAGGACTTCATGATTAGTCATGCAGCTTAAAATTATCAGCATCTGGCTAGCTTTTGTTTGCCTTAGAAAACAAGGGGAGGCAAGGACCTTTGGTATAAAGATGACATAACACAATAGATAGCTTTATTTTAAATTAACTGTAAAAAAAAAAAAAACCATGAACTTTGGTGCAGTGGATCCTGGGTTTGTATCCTGGCTGGAATGGCCAAGGATCCCTTCTGTGGGGAGTTTGCATGTTCTCCCCCCATGTCTGTTTCCTCCCACAGTCCACAGACATGCACATCAGGTGAACTGGAGATGCTAAATTGGCCCTAGGTGTGAGTGTGAATGTATTTGTCTGTGTGTCTGCACTGCAATGGACAACCTATCCAGAGGCTCCAGCGCACCTGCAACCCTCCCTAAGGATGGGCAGTTCAGATAATGAATGTTTTTGTCATGTTTTCCCCTCTGTTCCAAGTGAGAGCAGGCACGGAGGCAGAAATCCATGCTTTACGTTTCTTTATTTAACAGAAAACAAAAACCAAAAACAAGCACAAGGCCTTGAAACCAGAATAAAGCTTCTTCCAAAATACAGGGGAGATATCAAGCACAAAACCCAGTGTGACAGAGAATGACGGAGGACTGACAACAAAGGTCCATCTCAGATTAACTTAAATACAGAACTCAAAACACAAACACCCAATCCCAACACAAAGCCAATTGCTCCTGATCACACCGGCAGCTGACACAAATCATTACCTGACTTAATTCCGGTGAGATCAGGGAAACAAAACCCAACCCATTACTAACTTAAATAAGGGTGTACTCTAGCGGCCACCCACCGTCATAGACCTCAGCCCTGACAGTTTTACATTTTCTTGGTGTATACACTGTATAAGATTCAGGAATTAGAGTATGGTCGCGTATATGAGTTGCTGAGAGGATAAATGAGAAATCTTGATTTACAAAGTACTCCTATGTGCCGATCTGTATGCAAAACCAATTAGACGTGTATCTCAGTGCATACATCCACCACCTACAAACATATGCATTAACGCACTTTTGTGAACGTGTCCTCAAACAGGCTTTCCACATGTACAGCCGCCTGTCACACATCTCCGTCCTGCACAATGAAGCCGTGTGCGTGTGTCTCACTCTCGCTGCTTCATTCATGGCTGGATGCAGACAAATGCAGCGGTCCTCTCTCTTATCTGTCCCCTGTGTGACCAGCGAAATTAAATTACAAATATAATCACTCCACACCAGACTTCTTCTTCTGCCTTTTTTTCCCTCATGCACATCACCCTCTGCTTTGCATATAGAGTAGCGTGCCTTTAGAGACGAGTGCTTGTGTTGGTAGATAGTGCTGCTTCCACGTCCACCACACACAATAAAGACTGTCCTACCTGCAGCAGAGGCAGTGTGGGCTTTACGCTGACAATAGCAGCATCAGGGGAATGACTGTGTGTGTGTGTGTGTGTGTCTGTGTGGGTGGGAGGTACAGGATAGAGTGTATGAGACAGAAATACAGCAATGCACCAACTCAATCACACACTGGTAAAACTTTTACAGCTCTTTCAGGCTACAGATGCAATATTAGTGGACTCTTATGCAGATCACATTCAACTCCAGGTTCTGTGTTTGTTTAACTTTTCAAAGACTGATGTGGGAACAGCTTGCACCTTTTATAATAATTCTGAAGAGAATTACATTAAGTGGTAACACCTGATGCTTGTTCATTGTTCTAACGCTAAGGGGATTTGGCAAGGGCGGGAATGGTATAAATAAAGATGCCACAAAAGGCTGTTTGAGCAAAGCCACCATATAAGAACCATTTTAGTGCACTAAACTATGTAAACTATGCTTGTCGACACCTGCTTTTGTAGTGTGTTATCTGAAATCTGGGACATTAATAAGGAATTTGAAACTGCTGATGTGAGGATATGATTGCTTTCAACCGCAAGAGAATTAGTGAGGTGAGGTTCTGATGTTGCATAATTAGTGCTGGATCACAAACTCCTCTTCAACTCGGTTAACCCTCCTATTGTGTTCAGGTCAAATCTGACCGATTTTCAAATGTTCTCTCTAGAAAATGCAGTTAATTTCATCGGTTTGTTCTAAGTTTCCATGACTTTGTTTACACAAGACACTGTATAAATGCATAAAAAAAATTTGAGAGTTTTTATTACATTTTGTAATAAAAACACTCATAATGCACACGGTGCACCGTGCTTTCGCGACTTGCGCAACCTATCATTGCTATTTTGTGCGAGGGCATCGTTCTTTCCGGCAGAAATGTACGTTGTCAAGATAGCAGATGGCTTTGCGCTGTGTCGGGCGTGTCACTGAAAAGAAGGGGT
>JBBIGA010000126.1:6840449-6873308 GCA_037576975.1 Alestes dentex
ATAGAGAGAGAGAGAGAGAGAGAGAGAGAGAGAGATAGAGAGGGGGAGAGAGAGAGAGAATGAAACAGAAGAGTAAAAAAAACAACAAAAAGCAAAGAAAGTGAGAGAGGAAAAGAGGAGATAGCTATTGTGTTATTTTCCTGCTTTTTCATTTTGACTGCTGAGGCAACGCAGAGTGGTCATGTAGTGTTTATCAAAAAGTTTTTCTTCATTTTGTTTTTCATCTATTTTGCATGACAACATCACATACTGCACTAATTCACTTGAAATGTGGTGTGATTGTCGGCCCACATGGCTCATATGAAATAAGAGGTTTGTGTCCCTCGGTGGGTGTGTCCCTTTGTGCTAGTGCCCCTGAAGTGGGATAAGCACAAAACACTTTTTGGGCAATAGCTTGACAACTGTTTCACTAACAGTTATGAAATTAGTATGGCAATTTGACGTAACTAGGCAAAGCTGCTATATGGTTTGATTAGATAGCAACAATTTTAGCTAAGTTTAAGCTAAACCTATCTTTCAGGCAGGACTATTTTGTGTACTGAAAGCAAAGCCAATGAGTTTTCATACTGGCATATAAAACAGATAGGATTCGTAACAGTGAGTGTAGAAAAGAATCACCTCCTTCAAAATATTTCCATTTTGCAGCCTGAAATGAATACACACACACACACACACACACACACACACACATTCAATTTAACATCCAAGTAAAATACATTATAGTAATAAAAAATGAAAAAAACCCAAAACAAAACAAAAAGCAATATAACAAAGTAGACAAAGTATCCCCCCCTCCTAAAAATACTTCAAAAACTCAATCAAGTGCAACGAATAACCTTCTCCACTGCATACCAATCTAACTGGCTTCCACCTGTTATCGACTTTAATCGTTTTAATTAGTTCAGCATAAAAACAGCTATCCCTGGGGCATTCCAATGCCTGATAGTGCCACTGAAAGCAAACAATCAATTATGAGTGGCAAGGCACTGTCAAAAGATGTCAGAGAGAAAGTGGTGGACAGACACAAATCAGGAGGCGGATACAAAAAAATTCAAAGGGTGCTTGTCATCATAGAAGGAAAAATAGGGCAATCTACAATCAAATTCTTGAAGAAAACCTGCTGCCAGAAAGTTGTCAAAGGAAGAAGGTTCACTTTCCAACATGACAATAAGCACCCAGTAAAATCAACCACACAGTGGCTGAAGGAAAAAAAGGTGTCCTTGTATGTCCTAGTAAGGTCTCAGACTTAAACCCTACTGAAAATCTGCGGAATGACCTGAAGACTGCAGTCCACCAACATTTACCATCCAATCTGACTGATCTTGAACAGTTCTCTAAAGAAGAGTGGGGGGATATTGCATAGGCTAAATGTGCAAAGTTGGCAAAGAACTTTATAGAGAGGATTCAAGCAAAATGTGCTTCCACAAAGTTTATCTAGTTTTATCCTTTATCTATCAGTGATTTTGCCACTCTCATATCTTTCACATGGTTGAACTGAGCTGATGGCAGCTGGTGGCCTAGTGGTTAGGGAGTTGCCCCTGCAATATGAAGGTTGTGGGATCAGATCCCAGGACTGCTAAAGGCATCACTGAGGTACCCCTGAGCAAGGTGCCATCCCCCCACACTGCTGCCTGGGCGCTGTGTTCATGGCTGCATGCTGCTTTACTTGAGTGAATGGGTTAAATGCAGAGAACAAATTCATGCTGTTCACACTGTGTGGTGCGTTCTTGTATGACAAATGAACACTTTACACTTTTAAATACAGCTAGAAGATAGTTTCCTTAGGCCTAACATGGTCTCAATATTTGGGAAAACATGCAGATGTGGTGTGCTTGACAAACATAACGTCACTTATCTTACCATGGTGTATTATGTCATCCATGTATTACATCATAGCATTGTAACAAACAAAAAGTTTAAAGACATTAAAGAGATGCTATGCACATCTATTGGAAAGTCATGTCCCCAGCACTTTTGAAAAACACTGACGCCAGTGTGTGTATGTGATTAAGAAAGAGGGAGAGAGAGTACATGGCCTTACCATCATTGTGACACACTCTCCATTTGTCTGATGCATTACTGAGTGTGAAGCTCTCATACTTGACCAGAAGCCATTACAGTAGCCTGTACAGTTCTCTGCTTTAAGGACAGGATCTTGCTGTGAAACCACTGTCAGAGGCAGAGAAGCTGCAGGTACAATTCAGCCTTTTGCTCTGATCTATGACCAGCCTTACCGCACCTAGACCATCCATCTGAATCAGTCCTTGCTCTGACCTGTGGAGTACTCATGCTCTCCATATGCCATCGCTGCCGCGGTGATGGATTTGACAGATGCTCCTGAGCCCAAGCACCAGTGGCTGCTCTTGTCAGTGCTAGGTTCTGAACCCAGTTGCACAATATGACAGCCAGGCCCTTTCCTCATCCCTCGGTTATAATTACAGGGTGAATTGATTTAAAGATCAGTCTGTTTAAGCCCAGGCCCAGTGTCAGGCCCTCTATTGTCCAGAGGACTGAGGTGTGACACATGCAGCACTGAAAAGGCCATGACTGCCCTGGCATTTCCTGTAATGGACTTTTTAGTCAAAGGACAGGAAAATAATAAGCAGATCTATTGCAGAGGGGAGCGGCCGTTTGTCTCTGCTGTGAGTCGACGGTGGCGGGACAATCGAGGGTTAGCTGTGATGGACAATGGAGTTGCTCTTTTCACCAGTTCATTTTGTCTGCTGCTGAAAAGGCCTGGAAGCGGTACAGCTTCTGCAAATGCTGCTGTCAGTGGACGAGGCTACATGCTGACACATTAAAACAAGTGTGATTTTAACAAGTCTCATTACTGGAGAACAGTGTTCCAAACAAATGTGTCCTTTATTACTGTTAACACAAAAATATATCCTCAGAACAGATGCGGGAACGAATCTTGGGGATGCGGGAACGAATCTTGTGGACCTGACACTATAAATATCTCAGTGTGGTTCCATACCACAACTGATTAAGATGGCAAAGTGATTCTGATGCGGAGGAAAAAGTTGCATTTGAGAGGCATTTCTATTCATAAATGTGATTTAACAAAGGTAAAGGGAACGATCTTTAACGTTTTGTTTATATTACTTGCAAACGGGATGAAATAAACATCAGCTGAGAATTTTAACAAAAAAGGTTTGAATATGTTCAAGCCCCAAAATGCAGTGGGTCCACCAGACCCAGCAGGACTCCCTGTGTAACCAAAAAACGAAGACCCTAGCAGGGATAAATGAGGGGTCCCAGGCTACACAAAACATTAACAATATTAACAGATATAACAAAGACACAAGCACGGAAGATGCTGAAGGAATGAAAACAGGATTTAAAATAATATGAGCAAAATGGACTAAGAGTCAGGAAACAGTCAGTAGTACAAGAAAATGAAAAATACCAGCATTAACAGAAAGTTTTACAAAGAATTCATAAAACACAGACTGAAACACGGGGGTATACATACACTGACTAGACAAGGGGAAACACCTGGGAAGGGGAGGAGACAGGAACAAGACTCAGATGAAAAGGATAACAAAGGGGCAGGGCTATAGGCGGGGCTAAGACCAAAACAACAGACTCACATGGCAATTCAGACACATGGCTATGGTAAACAAAGGCACATGGAGAATATAAACATAGACAAAAAACAGGAGGAAGATAGAACATAATAAAAACTGAAGAAACTGGAAAATACAGGGGGAACGTTACAAGTAAATAGCAAGCATGACACATAGCTCACACCATAGACTTTCTACAGTTCCATCACAAACTGAATACTAATTACAACCAAAGGAATTAACAAAGTAAATTACTTAGGTAAAACTAAATAAGTTGTTTATATGTACCGGTTCAGTTTGGTTTATTTTATGTAAGGTTTATATGAGGCAGTACAGGTGTGTGTGTTTTGTGTAAGGTTTAAATGAGGCAGCTCAGGTTGGTTTATTGTTTATAGGTCAGCTGCACTGTTTTGTAAGATTGTTGTGTTGTTCTGAAATAAACGTGTATATAATTAGATATCTCTGGTGGCGAGACTGTTTTTAATCACATAAACACTGAAAACCAAATCTTGACCTCAGTATTAAAAATGGCATAAAACCTTAAAATATGTGTCTTTAGACATCTAGTAACTGTTTATATACAATAAGAAATGTCTAGGCTTGAATATAAAGTTAAGCATGATCTTGACCTCAAACAAGTGGTTTTACCTTTTCAGTTTTAAATACAAACGTTAAAAAACTATTTGTTAGGCAAATGTAGGTTCATCCAGTTTTTCATACTAGATAGTAGTACTTTGTAGTGCTAGTGTATAAAAAATGAACTTGTTACTCTCTCTGTTTCTCATACACACACACACACACACACACAGATACAAAGAGAGGAAGAAAGTCAGTCCAGGTGCATGTGTGAGTGTTTGTGTGTGCTGACTGTGGCACAGATCTAGTTGTTCCTGTTGTTTTTTCCCCCAAATTCTCTCCTTTTTTCTGGCGATTTAAGTGTCCTCTCCCCCCAATGTGGCGGCTGTGTAAACCAGCAACAGTCTACAGAAAAAAGAGAAAATCTCCTGATGGAGGAACACAAAGTCGATGATTAAACACAACACAAATCCGAAGAGGAAGCATGAGCCGCGTGGCTGAGCCTCACCAGGGGGAAATGCCGATTTAATTAAGGCAGAATTAAAAAGCATTGTTATTTTGATTAAAGACGCCTAGCTCCGTTTCCCCTCTGCTCTCCGCCGGCCTGATTCTGGAGCGCGCTTTTCATTTCTTACGGTTTACTTAGAGAACATAAGACCCATCTGGAGATGCTTCCATTCCTCATACACACACACATACACACACACACACACACACACACACACACACTTCTTAATGTCTGTTTGTTCCGGGGAACGCAAACAAAGCCGTTAGGAGGGGTGCCTTTGCCTTGGAGACCGACTCTACTTCTCTCTTGCTGGCAGAAGGGCAGAGCATGTGTTGTATGTACATGGATGGCTACAGTACGAGAACTTAATTGAATGTCTCTTGGAGGGGAGAGAGAGTGTGTGCAAAGAAAGGAGACAGTGACCCCAGGGCGTGGAAGCAGTGAAAGCAATAGCAGTAAGAGCAGAGTAGCATCGCACTTCTGCTGCGTGCCAGTCCCCATCTGTCAGAGACACGCACGCAGAGCAGGGCAGGCAGGCGGCCGGACCACCAGAACTAAACCTTCAGACTGCATCAGTCACTAGAGCTGTCCTACAGGAGGGGGGAGAGAGAGAAAGAGAGAGAGAGAGAGAGAGAGAGAGAGATAGTGTGTGTGTGTGTGTGTGTGTAAGAGAGGAAAGAGAGGAAGAGAGAATGAATGAGTGAGAGAGAGAAAGATAGAGCAAGATCGTGGAGGTGTGTGTGTGTGTGTGTGTGTGTGTGTGTGTGTGTGTGTGCGTGTGTGTGTGTGTGAGAGAGAGAGAGAGAGAGAGAGAGAGATATTATGTTTTTCAATCTCGTTTGCAGTGATACTTCTCCCACACGACAACATAGTCTTTTCAAAGAATAAAATGTACACTAGATTCAAAAACAAATTTGGTATAACGGTTTATCTGTGAAATTCACCACTGACCACTGACTTCTACCAACAGTGTGTGTTGAGACAATGGATTTCAGACCAGGAAACGCCCATGGAGACACATTGAAATGAATGCCTGTGGTAATCGACTGATGGAGTTTAGGCTGGAAAACACTGGAATATTCCTTTAAATCAGACTTTTAATTAGTTGCTCAGGTGGAGCTTCAGTAGGCCAGGAAAGAGATTTTACATACAAACTAATCATTCGAAACAGAGAGAAAGGGACAGTAAGAGAGAGAGAGAGGGAGAGGGAGAGGGGGGGACAATGAATGGTCTGCATCCTGATAATGGCATTAATGATTATTAGAAGGGGTCGAAAGGAAGGTGACGAGAGACGGAGGAAAGAAGGAGCGAGAGAGATAGATGAGCAGTCGAGAAGTGAATAGGACAGCCAGCGAGCCATCCTGGCAGCTACCTTTGACAAATGACACTGCACTGGGGACAACTGCTTGGAATGGTAATTTACAAAATAAACTTTAAGCAGAGGACAGGATTTGAGAGAGAAAGAGGAGTGAGGGTGAGAAAGTGAAAGAAATGAGAGCACGACAGGAATAATGGAGGTTTGAACTCGTTTAATGTGCTGGAGTCTGCCCTTCTTTTTTCCCACTAGAACTATTATTCATGATTTAAAATGATAAAGCATCTTTTTAATGATCGACTGCAGCATCATGGGAGATGTGAAAGATGAGGCTGCTCCAGAATGGCTGATAGGATGACAGGAACAAACTTGAAAGCATGACAGACTACAGGCATTGAGAATTACTCCCAATCAAGGAAGAGAGCTAGCATCCCTGTTAATGCAGCAGTTATTATCTATTTATGAAGACCAGAGTGAGACAAAGTATTTGTGACTGTAGATCCTCTAAACTGGATTCTATCTGCATTTAGCTTTTTTCACCAGCAGTAAGTTCAGAGTCTGTGCTGGTCAAAGTTAAATGCATCAGTTTGTGGAATTAGAGCTTTCTGTGTCTTACTGTGTTTTCTGTCACCATTTAAAAGAAGCATGACGCTGCCCTTATTGTTGTATGCACCTGAACTTCTGAACTTGAATTGGAAAGCCTGTACCAATGCTTTTACTAGGGTGTGAGCAAACATATGCTTAGTTCATTCAATTTCTGCTCAAAAACTGACCTCAGTATAAATAATTGATTGAACTTGAGCTTAAAGGTGATATGCAATCAAAAATGTCTTTATGTAATGATGAAATCCTTTTGGATGAATTATTATGATTATGACAACTGGGTCAAATGTGTTATGACTGCAAATTTCACTTTTTTATTGAAACAAGACTGTCTCATAGTATTTTCATAAACTGAATCGTAGGCTGCTATATAGCAAATATATTAATGATATTATACCATGGTAACAGGGAACTAGCAATAGAGCAAGTCAACACTTTGAACTGTTTGTTATGTTCCTAAAACCATTCCTGAACAAGTTATGCCGTGTGGCAGGACACATTATCCAGCTGATAGAGTCCACTGCCATTACGAAATACCGCACTTGATCTGCAGCAATGTACAAGTAGGTAGTATGTGTCAAAGTAATATCCACATGAATGCCTGAACCCAAACTTTCTCAGTAGAACATTATTCAGAACATCACACTGCCTCTGCCAACTTGATTTTTTCTCACAGTGCATCCTGGTACCATCTCTTCTCCAAGGAAGAAACACATATGTGTCCAAACAGTGTAGAAAACGTGATTCATCAGACCAAACCACCCTTCTCCATGATCCAGTTGTGATGCCCACATGCCCATTGAAGGCACTTTCGGCAGGGGTCAGAGATCAGCCTGGTCACTCTGACTGGCCTGTGGATATACAGCCCCATATGCAGCAAGCTGTGTTGCACTCTGTGGGCTGACACCTTTCTATCATAGCGAGCATTAACTTTTTTTTTTTTTTTTTAGCAATTTGTGCTACAGTAGCTCCTCTGTGGGTTGGCCCAGATGGAGTAGCCTTCACTCCCTACACGAATCAATGGGCATTAGACATCCATGACATTGTTGTCGGTTCACCAGGGGTCCTTCCACCTTTGGTAGGTACAAACCGCTGCATCCAAAAACACCCTGCAAGACCTACAATTTCATTTTGACCAAGTTGTCTACCCATCATAATTTGGACCTTGTCAAAGTTGAATGTTACACTTGTCCAGTTATCCTGCTTGCAAAATATCAACTTCAAGAACTGAATGTCAGGTTGAATGCAGATGCTAAATTGTCCCCAGGTGTGAACGTGTGCATGAGTGTGTTTGTCTGTGCACTTGTCCTGAGATGTAATGGCGACCTGTTCAGGATGTTCCCTGCTTTTTTGCCCTGTGAGCCCTAGAATAGGCTCCAGCACTCCCTGTAAATAAATAATAAAAGTGTGCAAGGCTCTCTGTAGACTACAGGTAATTTTTGGTTCATAGCATAGGTCAGGCAGTTTGTTTCTCTTTGGTCTGTTTTGTTATGGATGTATGAATTTATTTATTTATTTATTTATTTATATGTTATTCAAATTTTATACAGCCCTTTTTAAATAGATTTGTCTAAATGTTTGTAATAGCTGCTTCTATTTATCTACATTTTTAGACTGAAAGAAATGTATACATTTTATGCCATAAAAATTTGAGATTTGAGATTCTCATTAAATCCAGAACCCTACTTAAGGGAGATGTAAGTTAAGATAAGTTAAGTTTTATCTGCTACAGGTATCAAGTATTATTGCTCATTATATGTAAATCTTGTCTCCTTTTCAGGCACAGTTGAATCCATTACAAGTAAAGTATGAAATTGGCTTCAAATCAGCATAAAAGGGCAAACCTCCCGGCAGCTCCAGCATCACTCAGCAGGTGTGCTGTTCAGTTGGTGATAACTGAAACAAACCCACCTAAACAACAGCCCCGCTCCCTCCGTCTAACCCTCAAATCCAACCAGAGCACAACAACGCTCCGCTCCACGCCAGGTGGCTGTCAACACCAGACCTTTTTCCCATTAATCAAACTGCCAGTGGCTTTATCAATAACAAGTCAATTAACAGGCAGATAGGAGGGTCTCTGGGGGTCAGCGCATGTTTGTTAGACAGACATCTGTAACCTTGTTGAGAGAATAGGATTATCACTCACTGCCTCTGTGTTGGAATGGTAGGACTACCTATGCCCTACATTTCTAACACACACACAGACACAAACACAGTCATATTGTTTTTTACTTCTCATCAGTACATGGAGTCACACCCATATCCTATATTCATTATATATGCAACTGTACACAACAAAATGCAACTAATCATCCTCATGCAAACAAGATGCTTTTGCTAAGTAAAAATATATCCTCTATAAGGAGACAACAAATATAGATTTTTCTGCAAACATTTGTACACAATTTAAATTTATTTGCTCAGTATAGCACACAGAAAAAACATAGCGTGTTCTATATGTAGTGTGTTCTTAAAGTATATATATAAGAGTGCTCTCTACTTTGAAAATGAACAATCTACATGGTCAGGATAAATTTGTCATGAAAACGTATGAGCATACAAGCATGCACACCTTGATAAGCTAACTATTTGTCTATCTGCAGTGTTGGCTATTTTTATGGCTTTCAAGCTCCTATGGCTTTCTAAGTTGTGAAGGACATAAAAAAAAACTTAAAAGTAATTTTTCATTCCACTAACTCTCCAGTTTATGGGCAGCCATTACGACTTGGCGCAACATACTTATTGCAGCCCTCCTCTTCTTAGCATATGAATCTGCATCCCTACAAATATCTGATATAAATATCAATTATATTTCTTTTTAGATGTCGATCACTATTCCTTGGTCCTCATATACAGTAGTGAGTAGTGATGACGTGCAGCAAAAGGCTGAGGCCAAAGGGAGAGCCTGTAGCCACCGACTGTGTGTCTAATAAGTAGGCTGACAGATCTGGCGCAGCAGAGCGCAGTCCTGCGGAGAGCGCAGCAGATTAATCTGCCAGTCGAATTCAAACAAGGCTGATTCTTACGCAAATACACCGTCGATCTGCTGAGACAAACTGTCAAATCATTTTCTCTCAATGCTCATGCCTGCAAAAAAAAAAAAAAATCCGTTGGGAAGGGGAAGCAGAGCCTCTCGTAAAATGTAACACTCATTTGAGGGGCTCGTAACAAAAGCAAGAAAGGCTTCAGATTCTGCAAGCGCTGGGCGACACTCAAGTAATCTGTCAGACAAGAAGAGAAAAAAATAGTCTGAACAGGTCATTAGAGCGTTGACGGTCTTTTGGGATATAACCCAGCCTTTTGTGAGCAGGCCTAGAAACGAGACTGCTTGCTGTATGTAGGGCGAAGTGTTCAAGCAGTGACGCCTGTCAGCTCTTTCTAATGCTCATTTGAAGTGCAGGATCAAAAGCCCTGTTTGGGACCCACGGCTGATGGATTGGAGCTGGCTGCTTCTGGACCAGCTGCAGGAGGCTGGTGTGGGCTGGAGCGTCCAGCTGCCAAATGTGTGCATTTCCATTCATGTGCATATAAGCCTACTAACAGCATGTCTGAGGGCAAGAGGCATATGCTCATGTTATGGTTGGTGGTGTACGTTATGTGTGTGTGCCTGGTTTTATATACCATGGGTTTTCAGGAAAAAAATTGAATAAAAAAGAAATAAATAAGAAACAGGGCGAAACCATAAACTGCACAATATCTGGTCTGGCAAAGGACTTTACAAAATAAAGTGTCTTGTTGTCATTTCTATTATGCATACAGCATTGGAAAGCATTGCCTGCCCTTTACACTGTGAGAGCTTTTCATAATGAAGGGGCCGAAATTACCTGCAATAAGTGTGGAATCGCTATTAAAAATATTATTGTGTGCAGACCCTTGTAAACTCATTCTAATATGTCCTATACAATTTCACAGCTTTCAAATGACCAGTGGGTAGCCTTGAATAACAATGACAGTGTTTAAGACATATCCAGAATGTGGAACAGTGCTGTTGATAATTCAGTGTAGTGAAATAGTATAGTCTGATGAAATAAATTTCCAGAAAGCATCATTGTTCGAAAGTGAGGATCAGACTTCATGGCAGATAACTTTACAGAAAATGAGTGTAAATGGATCATTGTAGTATATTGTTCCTCCATTTATATGAACTTGAGGAATATATAAGATCTTAAAATATTGCATTAAACATCTAAAAATACTTTTTAGCAAATAGCTAATCATATTTTTATCATGCATAATGTGTGTGTGTGTGTGTGTGTGCCTGAGTGTGTGTGCGTGTGTGTGTGGAGTTGTGGTTCACACTATCACTCCTCCCTATCTACCACATATGCTTCAGGTGGCCTGGGGTGTCAGTTACAGACTCCTCAGCAGGGTATAAATAGAAGTCTCTCCCTCCTATGGAGAGACGTACAATCCTTTGTGGAAACACTGAGATCCAAACTGAGATCCAAACAGACAGAGAGAGAGGAGCCAGTCAGACGGCCACACAGACACACATACACCTCTTTGGTGCTCCCATGCAGAAAAGACCCCAGGGGACTCTACGCCAGCTGAGCCTCAAAAACAAGGTAGGAGAGCCCAGCTGACAGCCAGACTGGGGCCGCTCAGCTGTTCATGTGTGTTTGAGTCTGTTTGTGTACGCCAGTTTATGTGTATGCATGTGTGTGAGTGTGAGCAGCTCAGTGTAGATTTGTGGCTGATGCTGACAGTCAGAGAGATGCTGGGAACTGGCACAAATTATGAAGAGAGAGAGAAAGAGTGAGGGATAATGCCATTATGTGGCCACCATGGGAGCATCATGGTAAGCCCTAGTTGATTCATTGATTCTGAAACAGATTGGTGACATTTTTGATGTTGGAGATGAATGCTGTGCATATCATAATATGACAAAAACATTGTGGAAGACTCAGTATGACAAAAACATTGCGGAAGAAGTAAATTGATGGCTGCTGGGATTCTGGTGGTTTTGTGTTGTTTTGGTGCTTTGTTGATTTACACCATGAGTGAAGTTACTTTTCTTGTACTTCTCACATATGGTAGTAAGCCTTACAACTTTTCCATGAGCTCTGTCTTCTCTTCCATTAACCACTCAGCATCATAGGTTTCATAATTTCCTGTTCAGTGCTCTTAAAATGCCAGCGTAGGGCTCCTGAGGCTGTGAATGTAGTTCCACCTGAAAAAATGACTAATATAAGTGATTGACGGGCCTGAAGTTATAGAGGTGCCCATTTAGCAAACTTGCTGTACCCGAGGAAAAAAGAGAAAGGGTAGAAGAAAAAAAAGGTCACAGTTACTCCCAGAGCAGGAGCGTAAAGGAGGGAAGAAATGAAGTTTTCAGCAGCAGATCGATTCCTGAATGCTTGTCTCATGCATTTTACAGAGGAGCTAAATGCCACTTATGGAATAATGCGGTACTGTGGGTCAGAGCCGAGCGCTTCATCTTGTGCTGGGATTTGAGGGCACTTTGTACAAAACATTCTCGAAGACTTAAGTAAATCTGCCTGATTGTGTCACAGGACTCAAAGTAAAGCTGCATTTAAACCATTTGAGGGTTTATGAGTCTGAACCCCTTTTTAATAATGTGCAAAAAAATCCACAGGCAGCCAAACTAATCTCATAGTCCCATAGTTCACAAAAACTAATCTTTCCTTCCTTCCCTACACCCGGTCCTTGTCTACTATGCAGATACCGAAACTGTGCTGATACCATGGAGACAGAGCCAGTGGATACACCACGATCATCCGTGCCGGATGAGCTGTGCCATCCTTATTCCAAATTCTCCAACTGGAAGTTTAAGCTCTTCCGGGTGCGCTCCATGGAAAAGGCACCCCTGCCCAGCGAACCTCCCTTGGAGAAGGAAGCACAGCTGAAGGTAGATGTGCAGGGAGATGCCAGAGGCCCTCCTGGTAGTATTATGAAGCTCTGTCTGGGGGGCAAGAGCAAGGAGAATGTAGAGGGGGCCTCCAGACGGGTGGATCTCAAGCTTCAAGAGATTGACACACACATGAACCATCTCAGGTAAGTCAGAGATGTAATGTATGGTTAGTTTGTCTATGGGTATGGTAGTGATTGAAATCTCATTCCTCATGCCACCAAATATGAAAGATAGCATAAACTGCAACTGTGCATTTAACGGGATGGCTTCCTATGTGTGCCTACAGTAATGGTGTTTCCCTTATTGCGACATACCGGAAAGTTTTTTAGCCCTTCTTGAGTTAAAATGTGTGTGTTGAAGCAAAGAAAACATTTTAATGTGCTGCTCACATTTAAAGGTTAGCGGAACACTTGAACATACATGGATATAAATATATTGCTTTTAAGTGAACCCAGCTAATTTGTTGTTTTTCAGGTCTTTATGTCGATTATGTGGCATGATTCTGAGGAAAGCCAAAGGCCCAGAGCATGAAGTCCAGGGAGCTCTGGATGAGTCCAGCAGTTGTGCCCTGCGAAGGATGGGATGCAAGGCTGCCAGCTGGCCTGAGGTCATCCTGAAGGTGTTTAAGGTGGATGTGAGGGGTGACTTGGAAACCATTCACCCTTCAAAGTTTTGCCACCGTTGCTGGACCATAGCCATGAGAGGAGGTGGTTTCTGTAGTTTCTCTAGAACGCATGTCCCTGTGTGGAAGCCTCATACCTCGCATTGCCTGCTGTGCTTCCCCAAGAGACTGATCCTTCAGAGGAGGGGAAGGAAGAGAAGCAAGCCACTTCAAAGCGTACACTGCCTGCCCAAGAGGACCAAGAGAGACTCTTCAGCACCCACAGTGAGCAACAGACTGTGGAGACAGACCACAGACAACCCAGAAGCATTTGGCTTAAGGGCATGCTTGAAACCAGCTGCTCAGAGAACCCTCTGGGTAAAGAATATAACTCGCTGCCAGAAAGACCACCTAAGCTACCAGCTACTCCCAGGCGAGCTCCCAAAAGACTTTGTGAATGGTATTACCTGCCAGGTGTGTGAGCACCTGCTTTCTGACCCAGTGCAGTCCCCTTGTCTTCACCTCTTCTGTCGCACATGCATACAGAAATACAGCCAATCTTTGGGTCCCCAGTGTCCAGCTTGTGGCCTCCTTTTTAACCCATGTGACCTGATAAGCCCTGCCAAAGCATTTCTGTCTGTTCTCAACTCTCTTCCTCTGGTGTGTCCAAGAGAAGGTTGTGGAGAGTGGGTCAAGTTAGACTCCTTTGGAGACCATTGCTTGAATCATTATCTGGAAACAAATGACACAGAGGTACAGGACAGTCTAGAGCAGAATCTAGAAGTCTACTTGCCTGTCAACAAGGGTGGCCGTCCTCGGCAGCACCTGCTCTCACTAACACGAAGGGCTCAGAAGCACAGGTTGAAAGAATTGAAGAACCAAGTGAAGGTGTTTGCTGACAAGGAAGAGGGTGGAGATGTGAAGGCTGTGTGTTTGACGCTGTTTCTCCTGGCGCTGAGAGCTGGAAATGAACACAGGCAGGCTGATGAGCTGGAAGCCATGATGCAAGGTAAGACAAAGATTTGCATCAGCAAGGTTAAATACAAGCTTTTTTTTAACATAGTAAAAATTAAAAATAGGATGCAGTTAAAATGACAAAATAAAAAGAGAAAGTAAGAGTTTTTTATTCAAATAGTTCACCAAATATACTACACAGTTCATCAAGTTCATGAAATAAACTGAGCACACATCTAAAATGTGGTTGTCTGGCAGATTACACCCAAAAAATATGAACTCCTTGTCATTGTGACTGACCGTTAAATTTAAATGGGATTGTCACCAACAAGCTTGGTGTATGTCACTCTAACACACAGTAACACCTCTTGTCAAGAGCCTGTTAGAATGAAAACAACATCAGCGGCTCTTGTATCTGCAAATGACACCGGCGATGCAGTCCTCATCTCTGGGGAAATGGGGCCAGCTGGTGTCTGTTTTCATCACCAACCAGTAGATCCCTTTGCCAGCCCTCTCAAATCACCTCTTCTCTTTCTCTAAAATTAATATTAATCACAAATCTAATGCTGCAATTAGGATCCAGCTCATACTGCAATTACCATCAGAAATTTCAAATTTGCTAAGGGCTTTTTTGCTGACAGAGAGAGAGAGAGAAAGAGAGTGTGAGAGAGAATTACATACACATAGACTTAGAAACACACCGTGCAAAATACTCACACTTTCTCTCTCCATCTCCCCCTTTCAACCAAACCTTTCACACACCCACACCGTCTGGTCTATATGGTTCCATGAACTCAATGTTTGTGCCTGTATCTGGCTCACACTGGTTTTGTTTTCTCTTGGTCTGCTCTTTCAGGCAGGGGTCTTGGCCTGCACCCTGCAGTGTGTCTGGCCATTCGGGTCAACACCTTCCTCAGCTGTAGCCAGTACCACAAGATGTACCGTACGGTCAAAGCCACTAGTGGACGCCAGATCTTTCAGCCCTTGCACACCCTCCGTAGTGCTGAAAAGGAGCTTCTTCCGGGCTTCCATCAATTTGAGTGGCAGCCAGCTCTCAAAAATGTGTCCACCTCTTGGGATGTAGGCATCATTGATGGGCTCTCTGGCTGGACAGCCTCAGTAGATGAGATACCAGCAAATACTATTGCTAGAAGATTCCGCTACGATGTGGCACTTGCATCAACCCTAAAAGACTTGGAGGAGGATATCATGGAGGGACTGAAGGAGAGAGGGTTAGATGACAGCACCTGTACCTCAGGCTTCACTGTGGTGATCAAAGAGTCATGTGATGGAATGGGAGATGTCAGTGAGAAGCACGGAGGAGGACCAGCCATTCCTGAGAAGGCAGTGAGATTCTCTTTTACATTGATGTCCATCACTGTTCAAGCTGAAGGCGAGGAAGAAGCAGTCACAATCTTCCAGGAGCAAAAACCCAACTCAGAGCTGTCTTGCAGGCCCCTGTGCCTCATGTTTGTCGATGAATCTGATCACGAGACGCTGACTGCCATCTTGGCTCCTGTAGTGGCAGAGCGTAGAGCCATGAAAGAGAGTCGCCTCATCTTGTCCATAGGTGGGCTTCTTCGCTCTTTCCGCTTTTACTTTCGAGGCACAGGCTATGACGAGAAGATGGTGAGGGAAATGGAAGGGTTGGAGGCTTCAGGTTCCACTTACGTCTGCACTCTTTGTGACTCCACACGAGCTGAAGCCTCTCAGAACATGGTGCTCCACTCCATCACCAGAAGTCATGAGGAAAACCTTGAGCGCTATGAAATATGGAGGACAAACCCTTACTCTGAGTCTGCAGAGGAGCTCAGGGATCGAGTCAAAGGGGTCTCAGCTAAGCCATTCATGGAGACCCGTACCACATTAGATGCCTTGCACTGTGACATTGGCAATGCCACTGAATTCTACAAGATATTTCAGGATGAAATAGGTGAAATGTACCTGAAAAACAACCCAACTCGAGAGGAACGACGACGCTGGCGGTCAGCCCTCGATAAGCAGCTGAGGAAGAAGTTAAAGCTGAAACCAGTGATGAGGATGAATGGGAACTATGCCCGACGACTAATGACCCGTGAGGCTGTGGAGGTGGTATGTGAGCTGGTTCCTTCAGAGGAGCGTCGCAAGGCTCTGAAAGAACTGATGGAGCTCTACCTCCAGATGAAGCCAGTGTGGCGCTCCACCTGCCCAGCCAGAGACTGCCCTGATCAGCTCTGCCGTTACAGCTTCAACTCCCAAAGCTTTGCTGAACTCCTGTCCACTACATTCAAATACCGCTATGATGGCAAGATCACCAACTACTTCCACAAAACGTTGGCTCATGTGCCTGAAATTGTGGAGCGGGATGGCTCAATCGGTGCCTGGGCCAGTGAAGGCAATGAGTCTGGTAACAAGCTTTTCCGCCGCTTCCGTAAGATGAATGCCAGGCAGTCCAAGACTTTTGAGTTAGAAGACATACTAAAGCACCACTGGCTGTACACATCCAAATATCTGCAGAAGTTCATGGAGGCTCACAAGAATTCACCAAAAGCACTGCAAGCTACTATTAACCCAGAGGAAATCCCAGATGATACAGACATGGCAGATATACCAGACTTTTGAAAAGGGGGGGGTTGTTGGGCTATTGACTTAAATATTCTTGGACATTTCTTCACTTTCCTTTTTAACAGGAATGCTGATATGACAGTTTTTTGAATAACTGACCTTTTTCTTTAGATAAGCTTTAACATAATGTTGTATTACTTTATTGGTTAATTGTTTTTATCACTTTTCAATGCTTGTCTTTAGTTGGAGTAAAGGTTTATAACAGAGATTCGATAAGTTAGGAATGGCTATTCTTTCTTCTCAGGGTTTGCAGGCAAATTTATGTATTTCATCCTTTGCTGCTGGTGAAATATGGGATAGTTTATTGTATTACCAGGTTATGACACATTCATGAATTTACACAGAAGGATTACTTATGGAACCAGATGAAAGCACTGTAAGTCACAGAGGGGGAATTGCTTTAAAAGAGCCCCGTTTATGATCGCTGTATTAATTTATCACAGAGGGCAAAGACAAAATGGAATTAGGAAAATTCAAACTGCCTCAGTCTCAGAAGAGCTAGTGAAAAGGATTACTTTAGTGTCATATATCATGGACCTCTTGAAGAATAGCAGTGGAGCAAAAATTACTTTGAACAACCCCATATTGCATATTTACACGTTTGCACATTCCGAGAGATATGCTATTATTCTACCTCCATTCATCTCCATACCTCCGAATCATCTCAATTTAAATCATTTTGCACCCCACTGAACACTTGACATTACTGCACAACAGATGGTCAAACAGTTAATACAATCATAATGCAATATCATGGCAGTTATTCCTCATGTATAATGTTATTGTTCTTTACAACTTGTTTTGTGACATCTTTGTAATTGATTGTTTCATTATTTGATTTATTGATTGATTTATTATTTTGTACTTGCTTTGCTGATTACATTAGCTCATTGAGCACAACTGGGCACTTGTTGATTTATTGATAATTGTTTAGTTGATTCATTGATTGATTACATTGTTTCACTATGCAGTATCATGTACTTTACTGCTATCTTTATTTGCTTGATTAATACTATTTAAATACCCAGCCCAATGTAACCAATGGTAATGATACTATAAATCAAAATCAATGAGTGATCAATGAATTTATTGTTTTGAATATTGTTATTGTTGTCTTTACTTGTTGGCATGTATTTTGGCTGATATGTGGCTAGCTCTGTCAGCTGCAATGTACTTGTACATGTGGATTTCTTATATGATGGACATTTGTGTAGTCTTAAGACAAATTTTCACCTTCTTTTATGGTGATGTTTTTATCATTGTGTCATAATTAGAAATTAAACACTTTCATGCACAATTTATACTCACTTGCAATTTTATTATGGTTTGCACACAAATACTGTTCTCTATTTTGTTTTCTTTCTTGTGAGAGCGTGAATGTGACTGCTTAAAAAGATTCATTGATCTTGTTCACAATTTCAATTGTGTTTTATGCTTTAAAGTGCAGTTTTTAAATCCTAAAATGCATCCATGTATAATAAAGTGCATTTTAATAAAAAATAGTCTATTGTCTTTAATTAAACAGCATTTTAGGTATTCCACCATTAATACTAATAAACATGAGAAACACAGGTGAAACAGTTTTATTATTCTCTTTATTTCAAACAATTCAAGAAATACATTTTCAAACTTTCCAAAATTCAGATTATGTTCACATTTTCAGTTATGTGCTTTATGCTTTAAAGTACAGTTTTTAAATGCTAAAATGTATCCATGTATAATAAAATGCATTTTAATAAAAAATACATCTATTGTTGTCTTTAATTAAACCGCAGTTTAGGTATTCCACCATTAATACTAATAAACCTGAGAAACAGGGGTGATACAGTATTATTCTTTTTTTATTTCAAACAATTTAAGAAATACATTTCCAAACTTTCCAAAAGTCAGATCTTAAGTTAAAGCACTTCATTACATATATTCATAGTTATTCTGGAATTTTTAAGGCATATGGCAAGTAGCACATAAGTGTAAGAACATTCATTTTTACCTCTGAAATAACCACAAAAAACAAGAACAGGTCAGTCAAACAGTCTCCTGAGGAAGCTTTTCTTGGCTGGAGTCAACTTCAGTGTGAACGGGGCTTTGCGGTGCATTGTCTTCATCGGCACTCTCTTCAGAGGCATTGTCGGACGTGGTGGGGTTATCTCTTGCTTGGCAAGACCTCCATGGTCCAGGCAGTAGTACTTGCTGTTGTCCTGAGAGAGACGTAGCAGCAGACTCTCTGAGAGCTCCATGCACTGAGCATGGACCCAGTGTCCACCTTCACCTCTTGAACAGAAGATCATGGCAGGTCGGGTGAGCTCAGTCGAGTAGAAAGGCTCCCAGGTGTTGACGTCTACCTGGCAAGTAAGACAGCACTTGATCCAATAACCAGTCTGAGATTCATCCTCCTCATCTTCTTCATTGTAGGTGTCACCTTCGCCATCGCTGCTGTACTCCATCTCATTAGGATCACGCCCAAAGTACAGCTCTTCTGAATCCTCTAGAGGAGCTGAATCCTCAAAATCTGTGGATTCTTGGCTGCAAGTCTGGGTTGGATCTTCTGCATTTCCCTCTTGTTGGAAGCTTACATGGTAGAAGTAATAGGCATCTTGAGGTGCTGGATTTCCCTCTGATGGAATAGCAATCAGTGCACTCCCTTTTTCCATGCTTCCACCAAACCAAGTACGGCTTTGGCTGATCTCACTGCTCCACTGTGGTGGCTCTCGAGGTTCCATGCGTATGCCAACATCATCCAATGCGACGTAGGTGCACTGCATTCGCTTTTGGGAGTCTGATTGGTAGCCTCCCAGGATCATATACTCATGAGCAGAGCCTATAGAAGTTGCAATGGCACTTGTGATGGACAAACCATTGTTAAAAACATCACAGGAGAGCACTGGGCTGCCTAAGAGAAGCTCCACGCGGAGCCTGAACAGACGAGGTGGGCGGCAGTCGGTGGAGAGAATGTGGCCACCGAGGAAGTAGACACAGTCCTCTCGTGCCAGTGCTAGGTGGAATGACTGGCCATCTGTGAGCTCAGGGAGCGTATGCGCTGAGCAGCAGCCAAACTCTAGGTCAATGAGGTACACCTGGGGTGGGCAGTCCACCACACTATTCCAATTCTCAGTGGTTCTCTCAGCTGGTGGTCTGTAGGACCTGCCACCAAAAAGAACACAAGCAGTTTTCCCTCTGCTGTGGACTACACTAATGGTGTGGCCATACCGAGGCCCTGGAGGCTCCCCCACCAACTCTTTCTCCTGGCACCTCAGTATGACCTTCCGGTTGCATCCACGACTCTCAACACTCAGCATGTAGAGGCTCGAAGACAGCTCATTGTTCGGTGTTCGGCCACCATGAATGAGGTAACACTCAGGCTCTCCATCAAGAGGCTTTAGGTGGGCAGCTGCTGGACACCGCAGAGGTGGAAGATAACACGAATTATTGGAGAATGAGATGGCACGAAGCTTGAGCTCTCCTCTCTTAATGCGTACACCAAAGACACCTGTTGGGCAGGAGCGTTTAGGCCAGCCTTTCTGACCGAAAAGATAAACATCATCTTCCAGATACAATAAGGAGCAGCCAGGTTGTAGAAGTCCAGAGCAGTTTATTGCAGTCAGATGCTGCAAGGACATCCTTTGCAGATGGCTGGAAGGTTTAATGAGAAATAAAAAAAGCAGTTAATTTGATTTACTTGTAACTTGATAAATCAGAGTGATGCTGGAATAAGAAGCCGGCAAATTAAAACGATCTAAACAGTTTTAAATTCTAAATGTGCAAAGACAAAACCATTGCAAGCCTTCTTCCTGGGACAGGGAGAGTGCCGGCTGACTGGGACTCAAGGTAAAATGGGACCCTTTTCTTGGTGGCACTGTGCCAGTGATAACAAATCTTGCTTGGATATTGCTGTATGCACAGCATATAAGTGTATTTTTTATTTTGTCTGCTGAAAGTGATAAATATTTGGTTGAAACATAATGGACAAGTATGTGAGTAACATCACTTTTTTCAGAAGCATAAAAATTCAAAAGAAATGTATTTAAAAACGGTAAGAAATCAATGCCTGTCCAGTGGCCTTAAAATGTGAAGGACATATCAATGAATTAAACTATTACCAGAAACCAAATATTACCTTTTTCATTTATCAGCATTTAATAACGGGACTCATAGAACACCTTTAAATGTTCAGTTTCACTTTATTTCTCCAGATTTCAACATAGGCATATAGGCAAGAATAATATGTGTATGCAAGCTTAACTAACACTCCTAGCACTTTAATGGTTTACAGACGAATGACCGTTTGTAGTGTTTTTGTCTTTGCCCGCCCATTCGGCTCAATGTAAACCAGACCGTAGAGGACTCATTACCCAGGATTCAAAGCGAAATCCCGTTGCCGGAGGAACGCTGCCTGGTTGGTATGTTTTGGTTAAACGTGCTCTCTGTACTACACACGCTTTCGAGTGGTAATGTTTTCGTATTGTCGGTGTCTTTACATTCTCTTCTCATTTTTTGGCCACAAAAGAAACACCTTGAGCGCACATGGTAGATGAATTGAGTTACATTTGAGCGTAGTTAGCAAGTTAGCTAGCAACATTATAGATGCCAGAAAGAAAACAGGCTGACACGAAATTTGGATCAATTTCTAAATTATTCCTTTGTCAGTCGCAAGAACGGTGCTTTTTTGTATAGCTGTGTGTTCTGTTAGGGTCAAATAGTAGCACACCCCCA
This sequence comes from Alestes dentex, assembly GCA_037576975.1. Lineage (NCBI taxonomy): Eukaryota > Metazoa > Chordata > Actinopteri > Characiformes > Alestidae > Alestes > Alestes dentex. Next base: position 6,861,762 of record JBBIGA010000126.1, read on the forward strand.
TTACGTGATAGCCAACTATATTTTTAATCAACAATCAGCTTCAATACAAATGCACTAATACAGCATCGCCTCGTTCTTGCACGTTCAGTATTTTTTCTGCATGTAAAGGCTTGCCAGTTTGTTTCAAAGTAACACATGAGTGCAACTGCTGCCAGCATGCCTACATTGCATGCCCAGCTGTCAAATTAACGTCCTGAAAGCTTTACACACACTCTTACCTCTGATGGTAGAAAGTCTACAGGCTGATTACTGTTTGCTTGCAGTAGTTTTTCCCAAAAGTGTCCTTCCACAGCTAAGCAACCTGTAGTTTTGGACTGAAGCAGATCTCTGAGGCTTGTGAAGCCTGGTTGATTGGTGATGAGAGTTTCATATCGTGGTTAACCGTCTGTGAAGTGTTATCTTCAACAGGTGGCTGAGCACAACACAGCAGAACCACGTTTGAATGAAAACAAACATGAAGTTAGCACTGCACACAGGGGCCAAATTCACAACACTAAACCCATGTTTATTAGAAAAAAAGCACACAGTGCATCTTTACGAGTCCCTCTTAAATGCTAGGATCTGCATTCAGACCTACTTACACAACTGTTTGTTAATTTCACAAATATGTGAGTTATGCATGTTTCATGTTAGATGCTGAATAATTTATATTAAATATTACATTTTTGAAAAATTCAATTTTAAGACCATTAACTGCAGCTTCAAGGGGTTAATACACAGCATTTGTAAATATAGTGTATTTCATACTGAGTTTTTTCTACAGATTTTTATTTGGATTATTTTAGACTATACATCTTATACGCATTGCCTAATTTACATGATCTTCTTTGACAGTTGGTACCTCAGCAATTCCAGTAGCCTATATGAAATTGTTTTTTGTTTGTGGACATTGTCATAAGAACATTTGGATGATTATGTGTACAGAAGAACATCTGGATGATGATATTGGACCTGCTCATTACATAAACTTCATAGCGTTCTCGTCAACAAGTAGATGAAACGCCTTCTCCACTGAATTTCAGAGTAGAGTTGCGTTGTGGAAATCCAGAGAGAGAATTATTCACACACTTTCATGTTACCCTGAGCCCAGTGAGACACACATGCATCATTCTGCTGCATCGCCACTGGCAGAGTACATATTTATCAAGTCAGCCTTTTTTTGTCAAATCTGACATGTTTTTTTACATATAACATTTAATTCATGGAGGCGTAGAATATGGTAGAGAGAAAGAAGTGGTGAAGTGTGTGAGATGATAGAGAGAGACTACAAGAGATGGAGACAGCTGTTTTGAGTTAATTAGCATAATGTTTTGTGTTTTGGGGAATGTGTGTGCATATGTGTCTGTGTGTGTATGTGCAAAAACAAAGAGCTGTAACCACGAGAGCCTGGAAGAGCGTTAGAACTCAAAAACACAAACACTCGAGCACCTGTGTCTCTGAGCTGCTGCTAAGTCGCAGGGCAGGAGAGGAGGCTTAATCGACTCCCCCAGTGCCAGTCTGAAAAGAAAAAAAATGGGATGCCTCCAGCATTTCAATCAGCTATGGGGATTTTTTTTCTTTCCATGTGTTTGAAATGCACATACTCAAGCTGCTCATCCTAGCTGTAGAGTGAGCCTACATTACCCTCAAAGCAACCTGGCACGCTGCAGCTCTGACAGTGGTGTTGGTCATTACAGTAGTGCAGCAGAGATGGACCAGGGGCAGACTGAGTTTGCAGGCGGTGCAGCAGTACAGCACAGGCGGGAGGCCATGCAGGGGTTCACATTGTTTAATTGATAGCACAAGGTAATAAGGCTCTAGTGTAGCACCTGCTTCTGTCCCTAGGAATGTCGTGCTACCTGATGGTGGCTTCCCTGAAGGAAGGGCTTGACAAATTACAAGGTGACAGCTCAGATGTTCCGATGATCATTTTGTATGGTCGTTCATTACTCTTTAATGTCATTGTAATCATTCCCCCCTCTTTACTGATTGTAATTGAGCTGAACTTCAAAAGGATAATTTCACCTTAATCAGGGCTAATGTGGCTATTATGCATATCATTGTGTGATTAAGTGACCCATCGAGTAGAGCAGCCTTCCTCTTGCTCTCCAATCATCCATCTCACTTTTTGCACTTTTTAGCTCCCATCTTCCATTCATATAGTCTGTATTGTCTGATTTGGTTTATTGTATAGGGCATAATGCGCCTGATAAGCGCTCTCGAAATAAGCAGGTATATTCTCCCTATTCCTTTTCTTTTTCTTTTCTGATATCATCCCTCTGCGTTTTTCTTTTCTTGTTAGGGTTGGGGAGATGCCAGGTTTACAAAGTAATACTAGTACAACTTCCCATGATCAGGACATGACGGAGGCTCTTGAGCAGTTCTGTAACTTTCCAGAACAGCAGTTTCTGTCCACCTTCTTGTACCTTACCACAGGTCAGTACCTCGGTCAAGAGGCCTCTTGCTTAACACACAACATATAAAGAAACAAACAAAAAATGGTACAAAATACATGTTGCTCATTTTCCTTTGTACCTTTATTTCCTTCTTGCTTGTGACAAGTGGGCAGGTGACTGCTCTTAGAGGGGAAAATAGCACTTCTGTTGGAGAGATGAACAGGAGAGACCGAGAGAGTACAGACACTGTTGCGAATGCGACGGATGAGAGAGGTTTTCAAACCAGAGGACAGCAGAATCAGCATTCAGTCACTGCACATTTGGAAGAGGTCACTACTACAATAAAGTACCCTTTATTTTCATGTCTGCTGCAAACATTGATATAACACTAAGTGTTTTACTTGGTGTTACATGGTACTTAGTTTGGTGTGATAATTAAAACAGTAACACAATACAGACAGGTGAAAAGCAACAAGAAAACAATAATGACTGACAAACAATACAGATTCAATGAATAATACTGAAAGAAGAACATTTTGAAACATGACAGTAGATGCACTGCAGAAATGGCTTATTTGCTTTAAAGTTAAATGGATGAAAACGGTGAAACAGTCTTTAAAATGATCCTGGGGATTGATAGTGCATTATGAGTTCAGCGGGGGTTAGAAACTTTTTAGGTGGTTTTATGGGACTGGATGTATCTGGACAGTTTGCCAGATGGTAGCTATGTGAAATGGTCTTAGCTGGGATATATTTTGGTCCCTGGCGCCTTCTGTACAGATGTTGAAGATGAATCTGAGTACCCTACCCAATGATGCACTAAACTGTTTTCACCACCCACTAAAGGGCTTTTGTGCTCTCACATGGTGCAGTTGCCATAGCAGAACACATTGCTGCTGGTGAGGATACTTTCAACAGTGGCTTTGTCTAAGCTGTAAAGAATTCTGGAAGGTCCTTTAGATCTTTGAGGAAGTAGATGCACTGTTGCACCTTCTACACTAGAGACATATTACTTTGGTCCTGAAATATGTACCCCCTTCTCTGTTCATCTTGAGGAAGTGTTTGCTCCATTGCACCTTTTTCACTAGGGAAGTAGTACTCTGTATAAGCTCACTGGACGAGAAATTGCTCACATGCTCAGGTTCTTCTGTAATTCTTTGTGTTCCTGCCATAATGACAGCACCAGGCATGTCTGATTTACAGATAAGGATGACAGTAGGTGGAGATAAAGGAATGGCTTGTCGGTGTACATGCCCAAATACTGGAAGCTTGTGACCCTTTCAGTGACCCTCAGTTTTTTAATCGTGTTTTGTCAGGAATGATTATCTGTGCAGGATGCCTGCTTTCTAGAAAGCTGATTTGTAGGATATCAAGCCCATGACAGCAGGGTCATCAGCAAACACTGTTGATAATGTAGGCCTATGTGACAACACAGTCCAGTGTGAGTAGGAAGTACAAGGGTGGGCTGAGGTCACAGCTATTAGGAAAACTAAAGTTGGTGGAAATGGACTGGGTGGCTGACTTCATTAGTATGATGGACTCATGATTAATTAGTGAGTTTAATGAGAAATCTCTGAAGGAATGCATTACATTTAACATGCGCACCAGTGAGTTGATATTAAACATTAGTTTCAATTGCTATGACCTGACTAAGGTTTTAGTCGACCTCAGCTTAGCATGATTAAAAAATGTGGCCCAGACCAATATTTGCCCCACTTTTCTAGATAGATTTATAAAAATTAATGCTTAAATTGCCCCTCTGATTCTGCTGTGGAGTGTTTTTGCGCTTTCTACATGAAACAACTCACACTTTTGAGAGAAGAGATATTCCTCATGTTTTGTCAGGAGCAGACATGGGGAGATTGTTCTGTCTTCACTGCATGGAAAGAAATGAGAATATTTTTAAATGGAGGGAGCTAGGATCACAAAGGGGGAATTGGGAAGTCTTTGCTGGCGCATATGTGAACAAATTTATAAATGGGTTAGCTTTTTCAGGATCAGAAAATCGGAATCAGAAAACTTAATTTACCCCAGGGGATGTTGCTTGCCTTTTATACGTGCAAAAGTTTGATTCAGTTTCTTTGACCAGCTAAGAACTTAAAGGTCCCATGACATGCTGATTTTTTTTATGCTTTTATGTAGGTCTTAGTTGTCCTCTAATACTGTATCTGAAGTCTCTTTCTGAAATTCAGCCTTGGTGCAGAATTACAGCCACTTCAAGCCAGTCCCACAATGAGATTTCCCCAGGACGCACCGTTTTTGCGTCTGTAGCTTTAAATAATGAGGAGGAGAGAGGTGGGGTGAGGAGGAGAGAGGCGGGGCAGGGCTTGCGGTACCATGCGCTAATGTTTATAGTGTATAGCAGGGGTCTCAAACCTGTCCAGAAAGGGCCGCTGTGGGTGGAGGTTTTCGTTCCAACCAAGAAGAACCACACCTGAGTAACTGAAAACCACGACCAACTGATTACAGAGGTGGAATCAGGTGTGCCTCCTGCTTGGTTGGAACGAAAACCTGCACCCACAGCGGCCTTTTCTGGACAGGTTTGAGACCCCTGGTGTATAGCAATGGCTCGTAGACTAACAGCAGCACAGTTGTCTAAAAAATAAAGAAGTACAATACTCGAGTTAATGTGTGTATTCACACACCATTCACACACATACCTGATGCTATCTACCTGTACATTTGTGACAGTAGCCTGCTAACTGGGCTGTAAGCTGTTAGCTGCAGAGCTAATGTTACGGCCACATTCTAAGAGTAAAAAGCTAGGCAGCCATATACAGTAAAGCAACAAAATTATATAGCGTTAAGTTGAATTACTTGTCCAGGGGGAGTTGGTACTGATCCAGACTTAATTTTTAGCCGTTCAACGAAACCAGCTCTGTATTGCCCCAAGTTGAGGAAACAGTCTTTGGTGTAATGTTTGGCGCAGACATATTTTTTAGGAAGTCGTGTTGGCCCATTTCCAGAAAAAATAAAATTAATCCACTGGTTCTTCAGAGGCTTGCGTGAAGGAATTAAAAAATACATTTGTGCTCATTTTTACATCTAAGCACCTAGCAACTGCCATGCTTCGCTTGTTTGCAAGCCATAACGGTGGAGCTAATTTTTTAGGGGAGGGGAGCGAAATTCTCTGGGCGGGCAAAGAACGAGAAAGGGGAGGTAACCTTCCCCCTATGACGTCATGCGGGGCCAAATTCCAGATCGGGCCATCCGGGCTGTTGCTCTCTGAATGGCGGAGCAGGATGACTAAAGCACTCTTTACACCTATCGCAATTTCTAGTCACTGCAGGACCATAGGCAGGCTAGGGGAACTCGTATTAATGTTAAAAAATTCATGTCATGGGACCTTTAAACATTGTTTGGATGTGAACATTGTATTTGTGTGGAAGGTAAAGCTCCACACAGCTTTAGAGCATTTTCATGTTAGTATACCTCCTTTTCAGACTGGTGAAATCTAGAGACTGCATTTGCTGTTGATCTCTTAGGACAATGAAACATTGAAGACATAAGGACATCTGACAGCTGATACTAAGAGTACAGCCAAGCTGGCATGGCAATGTTGTGAGTGTTTTCTTTGTTGTCTTGTTGCCTCAGTGTCAGCTGCAAAATTCACAAAGAAGTTGTTTAGAGTGTCTGATAGAGAGGACACACTGATACTAGTGCAGGTCTGGTCTTGTGGGCGGTGATAACCTGCCACAAGCCCTGTTGGTCTCTGTGGTTGGTATAGTGTTTCTTGACCTTCGTGATGTAGGCTTTCTTTGCTCTTATTTTAAGCTGAGATGAGAATCTTCCCCGCTGTGCAGAGACCAACTTTGTCACTTGACCTTTCATCGGTGCACAGGTCTCCCTGTTCTTCCACTTCAGGTTTAGTAGTTTTGGTCATTATGGCATCATACATGGTGATGTAGACACAGTTGTCATAAATTTGGCCATGCCTGGATACCAAACATACACCTGTCAGTTATTTAAAACAATGCCACATCAGGGCCCAAGCTCCACATTCTGATCAACTTTTTGGTAGTTGTGTCGCTTTCCGGCAGCACAATGACATGTGATTGGATTGCCTTAAGTGGGAATGTGGCTTTCCTCTGGTCCCCTGCAGATTGCTGTACATACAGTCCGGGATGTTTTAATTGCGAGCTGGAGAAGAGACTTTTTGACTGCTTTAAAGTTTGCCCGATTAAAGTCATCTATGATGATAAATGTTCTGTCAGTGTGCAGCTTGCAGACCCCTAACCAACTCATGAAACAGTGAGTGGGCTATCTTTAAATTAGCTCTTAGGGAAATGTAGTTAGCTACTTTTATAGTAACAGTCAAATCCCTTGGTTGTTAAGAACCTAAGTATGTTGGATCACAACTCGTTTTGTTCCAAATAGGTATGAAACAAAAAATGAAAATACAACCCAGTTTGATTTATGTGGTTATGTTTATTGTCAAAAATTGTTTTGACTGTTTTCCACTGTTGTAGCGGTATTTTGGTTTTATAGTATATTTGTGTTGTATACAAGTTCCATGTCTCTAACAACTTGAGGTATGTACGAATGGTTGGTTTAACAACTGTGCTTGGTGTGCGTTACTAAAATGCTTTGTACTCCAACGCCTTGCAACAGTTTGTACACAAGTTGATATGGCACGGGTTACTTACTCTGCTCCTAGCAGATGTGGATGAGCCTTCCAGAACAGAGTGAATCCAAAGAACAGAATGAATCCACAAAGTTCTCTAGCACCGTGCGAGGTGTGGTCCTGAAATCTGATGTTTGATCAATCTGATCAATATCAATGTCAGATTGATTGCCTTCAATGATAAAAAAAAAAATTCTGAATAAATAAATGGTTAAGATGTCAATGAAGTAAGATTCTGAGAAGCTTACCAAGTCACAATTGTTCATTATAGGAATAAGAAACAGACATCAAAAGAGTTTGTTTCTGAAAGCTCTCTCACAGAACGTTATTACATATTTTACCATAATCATCATTACATTTTAAAACTCCAGGATTGGTTATATCACAAGCACTGTAAAATAAAAATGTCTGTAACGTTCTCTGCAATGAACTGTTTCAATATGGATGACTGTTTCAGTTTAATTGTGCAGACCTTTTGAAAAATATCCTTTAGTGAAATGATGATGAATTCACAGTATTTGAGTGTTTAAGGCTTGAAATGAGCAAAGATCAGTCCACTCCACCCCAAAGTCAAAGTCTATTTATCCCTTTCCTTTTCTGCCCTCAGACATGCACGCAACCATATGAAACATGCAGTTCCTCAGCCATTACTGTGTGCATTTAATTTTTTGTATGCATGCTTAAGACCCCTCACTGTGTTACATATTGATCGCTGCGGGGCTCTGGTTAGCAGGGTCGCAGTGGCTGTCAGTAACATTCAGCACTTAAAGCTCTAGTTGTATCAAAAGGGAGAATACTGATGCCATATCTACTGCAGTGAAGCACTTGCAAATTTAATACTTTACAGTTTCACTCCTGGGACATGTTCGCAAAAACTGTGCTGTGATGTAGCATGTCAGTGACTGATCTGTTAGGTGCATGCAGCCACCATGAATTGGTCATCGATGTAGCCACATAGCCAGCTAACTAGCTAACTGGATATCAGGCTATTGTAGCCAGCAATCTAGCTATTGCAGCAAAGCAGTTCAGCTAGGTTGTGAAGTCAACTATTCAATTGTGATTAAATGGCATAGACATTTTTACGTCCCTTACTGTTTTTTATAGCATATACTGGCTTATAAAGAAATGGGTTGTGTTGCAGCAGGTAGCACACACTTTGTTAGTAAGCCTAACAGCAGTTCAGCTAGTTCAGAAGTTAAGAGTGTTTAATAATGCTCTATGGGGATCTATTTGTCTCTACTAAGCTGATGTAACTATTTGTATTGATGCAGAAAATAAGGTCACCCATCCTTGAATCATATACATGGGTTTATGCTATATGTAGCCTTTGTCCTACACACGTCTTTTTTTTAGAATTTCTCCTGAATCTCTACAGCTGTGTAAATACATCTACTGATGCATCTGGACACATCATCAATGATGTTCCTGCAATCTTTGGGTGTTTTGGGTCTTTCCACATCATACACCCTCATCCAGGTGACCCAGCTGTGGGTTGATCAGGCCCCAGCTTGTGTCCAGATGGCTAACTAGGTACCACGAGTCCATAGTTCTCCTCTATTGAGCTACAGCCATCTTGAGGCTGATGTACGTCGCTCTGGAAAAGAGCATCAGCTAAATGCTGTAAATGTAAATCGAGGCCCTCTCTGCCGCTTTGGTGGTACTGTGGATGGCTCTCTTCTTTCACTCTCCCTTGATGCCTAGACTTCTTAGCGCTCTGACCAAGGAACGGGCTGCAAAACATCTGCATCCAACCTCCACCGGGAGGCACCTCGATCTCCATCCAGCCTGCTGACAGTCTCCGACCAGTCTCGCGTACTTGGAGAGCTTCTCAAAGGCTTCATCCAAGCGGTCTTCCCATGGGACTTTAAGCTCCAGCAGTGACAATGAGCATATTCATGGCCAGAGAGAACAATGTCACAGAGATGCAACCTGTGATAATGCCGATCTCCACCTTGTGCCAAGTAGATGTAGCTGTTCCAGAAGAGACCCTCATCCTGAAATTGTTGTAGTAGTCAGCTATGAGGTCTCTACACCTGCTGGGGACATGATGTTTTATCAGAGTGAGCTGGACTAACTTGTGTGGAATGGAGCTGAAAGCATTTGCCAGGTCAAGCCATAGCACTGACAGGTTGCCTTTGTTCTGTCTGGCCTCCAAAATTACCTGTGTCACCACACCTGTATGCTCCATGCAGCCCGGCATTCCTGAAATACCGCCCTTCTGTACTGATGTGTCAGTGTATATGTTCTTTGTCAGGTAGATGCACATCCTCTTGGAAATGGTACTGAAGACGATCTTAGCCTCAACACACAGCAGGGAGATGATACGGAACATGTCTAGGTGGGTGGAATTTTCCTCCTTCGGGATCCACACCCCTTCAGCCATTCGCCATTGATCTGGGATCTTCCCCTTTCTCCAGATGACATGCAGGATTTTCCACAGACGCTGTAGGAGTTTGGGACAGTTCTTGTACACTTTGTATGAAGTGCCACTAGGTCCTGGAGCAGAACTTGCCCTTACTTTATGGACGAACTCTGTGACTTCCATCAGCTGCAACTCTGACAAATCGAACTGCACTTCCGGTTCCAGGGGATCTATGAGGATGTACATCACTGTACATCTGCGTGAGGTGTTGGTCAATTTCTTCCTGTGAGGAGGCAAGTTTTCCACTGTGCTTCTGCCCCAGCAAATCTTTAGTGAACTTGAAGGGGTTGGCGATAAAGGCCGCTCGTTTGCATGCCCTCTTGCGTCGCCGTCTCCGATGCCACTCTGCCCAGCAGAGAACCCTGATCTTCTTCCGTAGGACGCACATTAACTGGGCAAGGCCAATGCGCATTCCTCTTCCCCAGCCACCTTGTAGCTTAGCTGGGCGTCCTCCTTTCGGTGGACACAGTTTGGGTTGCCAACCCATTCTGCCCCGGTTTCCGTCTCTCCAAGCCGTCACTGTCTCCAGTAGTCACCACACTTATTCATGGTTGTCATCCAGACTTTCCTAGCTGTCACTGATGTCTCAGGGTGTTCGCTGTGGAAATACATCTACTGATACATCTGGACACATGATCATTGATGTTCCTGGAATCTTTGGGTGTTTTGGGTCTTTCAGCATCATACACCCTCATCCAGGTGACCCAGCCGTGGGTTGATCAGGCCCCAGCTTGTATCCAGTTGGTTAACTAGCTACCACGAGTCCATGGTTCTTTTCTCTTGAGCTACAGCCACCTTAGGCCCTCTCTGCCGCTTCGGTGGTACTTCGGATGGCCCTTCTCTTTCGCTCTCACTCGATGCCTAGACTGCTTAGGGCTCTGACCAAGGAACGGGCCGCGAAACATCTGCATCTAACCTCCACTGGGAGGCACCTCGCTCTCCATCCAGCCTGCTGACAGTCTCCGACCAGTCCCGCGTACTTGGAGAGCTTCCTCACAAAGGCTTCATCCAAGTGGTCTTCCCATGGGACTGTAAGCTCCAGCAGCACTACTTGCTTGCCTCAGACATAAGAACAATGTCTCCTCGAAGGGTGGTGACAGCATTGTGACTGGGGAACTTCAGCTGCTGTTCAAGGTCCACCAATAGCTGCCAGTCTCTAGCTTTGGTCAGGATGCCTGCTGGTGTAGAAAAGTAACATGCCAAACTCAACTGACTCTCGTGTGGTTCTCATTTGCATGGACTTTTTGCATTGTTTCTAGATGATCCATGATGATATTAATTCAAGTTGGCATATTTGAAAGTTTTAATAAATTTTGAATGGTCAAGCTCAGAGCACTGTATGAAATGGAAAAAAAAACCTTTTGTCTACATTGGGCACACAAGCATCAGAAAAGGACCATGGAGCAATAGATGAAGGTGGCCTGGTCTGATAAATCATGTTTTCATGTGGATGGCTGGGTGAGTGTCACTTAACTGGGGAAGAGATGACAGTTGGAGGCAATGTGATGCTCTGGGCAATGTTCTGTGAAGTCTGAGCTCTTAACAATCTGCACTAAATCCAGTTAAACAAGACAAATTGTGCTCTCTTTATAATGAAGCCTACAGTTGGCCAGTGCTCTGTAGGAACTGACAGTATTCACAATATGCTCAGAAAAGCATGAAAGCAGATTGTTTTTCCCCCCACATTAGAGGGGCTCCCTTTGCTGGAAAAGTCTGAGAAACCCTAAATACCAAAAATGCCTATTTTTATAGTGTAAACCCTAAATATGCCCCCAGATATGTTCCCCAAACACTTTAATTTCATTTTAAACTCATTAGCCTTACAAAAAATATAAAGGTAAATTTAAGTATTTGTACTGTACAGTTTAAACTGAACTGCAGTACTAGAATGTAAAATATCAATGTTAACGCTGTGTAGACTGTACTATAATTCATACACACGCATTTTATTTGGTATAAGCAGGGTAAATACAGTAATAAATTTAATTTACAGTAATAAAAATACAGGGCTTTAAGAAGAGCAAAATTAAACACACGAGAACACTCGAGACGGGGGAAATTCTGGACTGCAGCGTCACAGGGCAGCAGCCAATCAGCAGCAAGGAGAAATAAATAACGTTCTTGGA
>JBBIGA010000126.1:6877220-6909352 GCA_037576975.1 Alestes dentex
CACAAACAGCAATAGAAATCAACGTGATCCAGCGGCGTGTAAGTGCTGTTTGGAACTTTAGAGGCTCCCCATAACCCAGAAGTAGGCCGGAAGTACCTATTGCGTACAACGGGACCCTATGGAAGTGTCGCCACTCTGTTTTCTCTACCACTCTGGACGTCCGTGTGAACGAGGTCTTAATGTTCATTTTTGGGTGCACTGCGATTGCTAAGTGAGTGTGCTTGCAAGTTCAGAATGAAATTTGGATACTAAATTAATGGGGCTGAGATAATGAACAGGACAAAATTATGAATAAATAGAGATATTTACATTATTTAAAACTCTGTGGGTTTTACAGTAATATTCAGCATAACGAAGACAATTTCCATTTATTCTCTTTGGTGACTGAATTTTATCAGAACAGTTTTATCCGGTGTCTGCAGTTTTGAATCTATCTGGCTAAAAGAAAAAATAACAGCTTTACAGTAACAAAACACTAAGCTTAAATTAAAAAACAAAAATACTGTTTCAAATGATTTTGTGTGTGTAGCAGAACACCGCTGTGATATTTGCACAATCCCTGACTCACAGGGCAGCTTACTGCTGTGTGTGCACAGCCATGACTGGAGTCTCAGGTCACGGATTGAAGCACACAACACTCATGCATACAAATTAGAAAGAAAAAACAATAAATTCTACCAATTGATTTCATGACTATAATCAATATTTACTGACAAATCAATAAATGGTCCCAGTCATACTTATTGATTTCGCTTAAGCAGAGTAATAATAAAAGGTGACTGAAGTGGTTCCTGTGAGGTGTATTGCTGTTCATTTGTTTGCCTCCTTTAAGTGGTAGTTTATGACATAAAAATACTACATTATTTAAATAAATAGCTGGCTTTGTGATATCAAGTTCCATACAGGAATCACATAAAAGGAAAATAACAAATTAAAAAGCAGAGAGAGGCACTCTTGAAATCAGGGTTAATTGCCGTATGGTTATTCCTTCAGCTGTTTGTGGCATGACAGTTTTATGTTGTGACCTCACAGCAGCATTCATTCATTAGGTTGAATATTCTTGTGTCTCTTGACAGTAGTTTGTAATGACCTTGCTTTTGATGCTGCATTGTCAGTGCCAGCTATTCAGAGTCTTGATGTGGACTTTTAAAAGGCATTTGAACATTACACTGTATTTGCACATAGAGGTAAACCATCTTACACACACATGCACATGCGCATTCAAAGATCTTTGGATCCTTCTTGACTACCAAAAGCATGGCTTTCGCTGTGGGAGTAATTAGCTGTTTAATTAAGATCAGCATTGCTGGCATGGCCGCGATGAAGGGTCACAGACACTCGAACTGTCACACACACAGAAGCACAAACAGGTCACACACTGAGAAGCAGCAAAATGGTTGAAAAACAGAGGGCTCATCTAAGGATGCGTCAAGATACAAGTCCATATATACTCAAACATTCATATAAAGAATAAAGAATTTTATGAAAGGTGTAAAGAATTTTCATGAAATGCAAAGGTCCTTCACAAATTCTTAAAAAAACCCCCTTTACTTTAAATGTTAAGATTCTTGACACTAACACATCCCATTTAAAAAAATGGTTCTTTTAAGATCCATCCTTCAAGGCAGATCCATCCATCCTTCAAGCTTCAAGGCAGTGGTTCTCAAACTCAGAGTCACGGGGAGGTACTTGGAGGGCTGCAGAGAAATTTCAGAAGCTGTGTCACACTCTGTAATGTTTTAAAATTTAGTTTACTAAATATAAAAAGTGGTAACATCATAGGACAGCATGTCTTGTATGAGAAGGCCACCAATAGCTAGCTGTCTGTGTGTGTGCGTGCACGTACATGCACTTACAATGCTTTTCACCTGTCTCTCTAATCAGCACAAGCTCAATTAGCGACCAGGCAGAGAGGCGATTATAGCCATCCCAAGCTTTTAATAGAAAATGAACATCACCATAAAACCTTTCATATGTCTGTCAGCAGATGGATCTTGACTTATACTGTGTGTGTGTGCAAGAGCTGTAAGAGACTTCATCTGCTTCAAGCTTCCACTACACTCATTGAGACATGTTTTTTGATAGCTTTAATTATCTCCTCTTTTTTGTGTGGTGTGAAGGTGTATTATTTTTTTACAGGCCAACAATGAATGAACAGGATCAACAATGAATGCGTTGGGGATTATACTGGCATTTCAGCACACCTTTGTATCGCTGTATAAAACAGACCACAATTATTAATGTCATGAATCTTGGAAAAAAAAACGTTAATACTCATTCAGAACTGCTGATATATCCATATTCTGATGAAAACAAATTAATCCATTAGTTTTGTTTTTCTGTGTATGTAGATAATACTGGTAAGTCTTACACTTTTCCTCGAGGTTTGTGTGTGTGTGTGTGTGTGTGTTTGTGTGTTTGTCTGTGTGAGGGTGCAGAAGGTTAATGTTGTCCCCTTGTTGTTAGATGTGTGTACGCTTCCTGGAGAGGTTCTGGAGGATTTGCCGCTGTACACACCCTCTTTCTGTCACCACACGCTGCTGGAACTCTCCTCTACTGCCACGGGCCACAGGACACACACTCCCCAGAGCACTGCTGAGTGCCAGGTACACACACACACACACACACACACACACACACACACACACACAGGGGACACTGCATGCTCCTTCACACATACTTTCCACTATGTTACACACTCTAGAGCCTAACTCACTCCAGTAATGGGCTTTCATCAGACACTAAATAGCACAGAAGTGAAATAGCAATTTAACTAAATTGATTCGAACTGCTGGGATTAGGTGTAAACAATGTAATTTGGTTAATTATATAAACACACAGTGAAATTAGAGTAAAGCTTGTGCTTCGTGTGTTGAATATGAATAGCTAAAATACCTGTTTTTGTCTTACCAGAATGAAACTGAAGAAGTTGTGCCTTTCAGGCTGGACGAAACGTTTGATTATGACAATGTAGTGCTGTCTCACAAACCTCCCATCCATCGCAGCACCAGTGAGTCTTCTTGACCCATAAGTAACCACAGTCGGACAGAACTTTGGAGAACTTCAGAAACGGAGCAACTCTGTATCTGCCAAATAAATGGCCTCTAAAAAAGAAGACATTTTGTTACTTACAGTGCGTGCTAAAAGAGAACACATGTAGTGTTGTGTGTTCTGAGCATAAAATAAACTGTGGTTTGCTTTTCCACAGTGTCTCTTTTTAAAGACTGTTCCCAGCAACTGCTCAGCCCATAAACAGCAATAATGGTGGTTTGATGTTGTGCTGCCCTAATCGGTGTGTTAGAACAGGGCATTTCCACCAAAAACCTATCCGTGCATAAAGAGGCCCGTGGCGCTGCAGCCAGCTAGAGTTCAAAAACCAGCATTACTTTTCTGCATGCCAGAAACTGTGATATGCTGCTTTTTTGGGCATCCCACTGAGTACACTCTTGGGAGAGCAATTAAGTTCTTGTCATTACAAGCTGCATCGCACTGTGCTTTATGCAGTGGAACAAAATGCTTTAGGACTTTTTTGTTTCCTCTTTGAAAGCATTTGAAAACCTGAATAAAAGCCTTGCATTTTAGTCTCTGACCAAGCTCTGCCCTTTTGTTCATGGTTTTGCTTTTTTGTGACATTTTAAAGAAAACCTTAAAGTGCCGGTTATTGAGTGCTGTCGTGAAACTGTGTTCTGTAATTCCCCTCACATTTACATACATGGCTGCCAGCTTGATACATTTCTTTTGTTTGTTTGTTTGTTTTTTTCCTTTAACCTTTTTTTTCCCCAGAATGTGTAGAAGAGTGAGCAATAGGGTCACAAGGGGTATTCAAGAACCACCACTGTTCATTTACCTCTCTAAAACATTAAGAAGATCGTGTGCATATTTCAGCTGCCTGCTCTGTCTGCAGCCATGCATTTTTAATGCCCTTTCCCGTCATCTCACATTTAATTGGTGGGTGGAAATGCTGGAACAAGCCAGAAAGAAAAGAGACCTTTTCAGTGTACAAAGATGCACTGTTACACAATTTTGATATCAGGCATGTTATCGAAAAATAGACTACTCCACGTAGTTGCTTTTGGGATGACTGAAGGCAAGTAAGTTTGCAATGTTCCATTTGTGTAGCGCAAGGCTACAATACTGTCTTTTTATCTTAAGCATACATTTATATGAAAGTATTTCATGTAGGCTTATTGACCATTTTCTGTAACCTGATTTCCAGTGTGATGAGAACAGACTGTAAATGTTTGAGTTTGTGTGCTCGTGTGTGTTCACATATAACTGTTCCAACGTGCATTAAGGGTGTCCCAGCAGGTGGAGGTGGTGGCTGTTTGCCAGGTGCCCTCGGTTAGCCCATGTGTGTCATAACCGCGACTTTTCAGTTAGAGCAGCTCCTGGGAGAGAGATAAAGAGTGAGATAAAGAGGGCAACCCCTTTCTTCCTCAGCATTTTAAGACCAATGTGTCTTTATGTGTGTTTTTTTACAGTTGAGTGCTGACAGTCTGGCCCAGGTGATAAGGTTGGAAAGAGCTCTGTAGAGAAGATACAAAGACCAACCTGTTCATTCAAATGGATTCAACTATGCCTTCGTGACATGCTCTAGACCTAAATTGCAAATGTTGCAGAGTTAGAAATAGAGAAAGAGCTAAAGGGGGCAACCCCCTCCTCTGCCCCCGCGTTCAGAAACAGGTGTACGTGTGGTTGTGCTTGTTGCGGCACACCAACAGTCTTTCCCAGATGATAAAGTCGAAAGGACTGAATATATATCCAAAAGAATGTTGCTAGAAATGACACATCCATTTTTTTTGCATCACTGAAAATGCTGAGATGCTCAGAGAACACATTTAAGCATTGTACTGTTACGTACACAACACTATTCATAACACTTTTGGAGTTACTAGCTGAGCCCTAACTGACATTACAGAATAATGAGACTATGCCTTGTTCATGCCTTTAAGTCTGCAACTGTATTCACTTTCAAGGCGTATCTTCTTGGAAACTTATCTGGAATTTGCTAAACACTTGGTTTTGTATTCTGTTCATTTGTGGTGTTTGTGCTATGATGCAAAACAGGATTTTGTTGTGTTTAGGATATATTTTTTTCTCCTGAGGAGGTCACTGTTGCGTCATTGGTTGGTCATCAGGGTTAGAGCTGCTGCAGTTCGCTCTATGAAGAATGACACATATGCATGTATAGGCCGTGTACCTCAGTGGTACCACTAGCAGTCCTCGGATCCGAACCCACTACCTTCTGATCACAGGGGCAAAGTCCTAACCACTAGGCCACCCAAGGAGTGGATGCTAGTAATTATGATATGTGACTTTTTTATTGTGGTAATGGCCATGTGTGGAATTTGTATTTTTTTCTTTATTTCCTGAGTAAAGACAACAATTGTTAAACATTGTGGTGAATTTAAATAAGGGTGCCAGTAATTCTGGAGGACACTGTGAGCCGAAAAGGTGTATAATTAAAGAACAAAGGGTTTCCTTAGTTAATCAACAGACAGTTTCAATTCTGTGAAGTGAAATCCTTTCTCTGGACCTTTCTGTGATCTTTACAACTAAACAAATATTTTAATCGTAGCTTCATTGAAAGGTGAGATGGTTGGGTTACATATATCAACAGACATCTCAGATGAAGGTTAGTGTATAAATACATTGATAAAAATGTGTATATATATATATGTGTGTGTGTGTGTGTGTGTGTGTGTGTGTGTGTGGATGTATGTATATATACACACACAACTTTTTTTTTTTTTTTTTTTTACAAAACTTCCAATATGAAAAGTATTCAGTAATCAACTGTCGTGTCTGTTGTTTTCACAAACACCTGTAGTGTCTCGTTTTAAACCCATTTACTGAACGCAGTAATTGCACGAGCAGTGAAAAAAAACTAAGGTTCCCTTGATGTTTAGCTTTTGAAGTTGCCCTGAGGTGAATAACCAGGTCATTCTGTGGCTTTAAAATGGTCTGCCTTTGATGACTCATGCTATTACTCACCACATACACGCAGACAAATAACTCACATGATTACACATCTGCTTCTGAAAATTCACTTGATGGAGCCGATTTGTTTGAAAATTCAAACAGAAAATCCTGCAGCTTGAAGGAATCTTCTCAGTACTGAGAGAGAATTTATTCTGAAAGAGACAGACCACCAGTGAGCCATTCCAATCCTTTTTGTCCTGCTTCCACCTGTTGTGTTGCTGAAGAGTGAGGGCTTCTCGGGTATAGAACAGGTGTATTTTTTGCTAGTAGTAGACCTGAATGGAGTTCATGGAATGAAGTTGATTTTCTGAACACAGCCCCCCTTATAAGCAAGTAGACAATAGAAACTCTTTGAAGCTCTTTTAAAGATGAATACCAGCAAAGATAGCGTACAGCTGTGACTTTCATGCTTTAGCCAATTAACAGCTATGAATAAATAATCTGATGAGTGACGGTAAAGACAGAGCGCACTTGATCCAAGGTTGAGAGCTTTCTCTTTCAACCAGCACTGCTGAAGGCTATGGATGAACAATGCCTTAATTAACCTTTCAGTGTGTTTGTTGCATTATTCCAGTAATGGGTCTCAGCCCTTGATGGGTTTCAGGGGAGTGTTGGGAATAATGGACTGGTGGGGTTTCAATTTACACTGGCAACCTTTCAACATGTTTACAGTTGTGGAAAGCAAGAGTTAACAGTGTCTCTGTGTTATGTGATTATTTCACCACTCTCATGCACATTTAAATCCCAGTGGATGGCGTTAAGGTTTCACTGATTTACAGCAAGATGAAATGATGCTGCAATAAAAGTGTATGATGATAAAGCATCATGCTGCAGAGAGGGAAAAGAGGAGAGAGAGAGAGAGAGAGAGGACACTGCTGATGATTTTTAAAGCATTGTTTATGCAAATTCTCTATTATTCTCCTTAGAGCTTGCCATCACCTTGTCCAGGCCACATGAGACAGTGCTACACACTGCAGTGGCACTGCTGCTGTAGCTCTGAGAGAGTAAGAGAGAGAGAGAGAGAGAGAGAAGAGAATTTACAGTAGAAGCTAGATTGAGCAGTGAGGTGGAGAGACCATGCCAGACAAAGATGTTCTGAGGCAGGGTCTGGGTCCTGGATGAGGTGGGATTTTGGACTGGATCAGACAGACTCAGTCAGAGAATGAGTCATGGTGCATATAGCTAAACTGCCAGAACCCTCTACTGTTTGGCTGTCCTCGATCTCTGCCTCTCTCTCTATGCAGGGAGGTTCACTGCTTGAACAATTAATCTACTCTAAGATTAATCTACCAATCTACCAAGATTGAGAAAAGTTGATTTTCAAACGGGATGTAGGGAAGTAAAAATGATTCAATTTCATTAATTTTGGAATGGTATAATTGATTATAAAAATAAGTCCTTTTATTTGACGAATTGGTTTTCATTTGCTTTTCTGAAATATGACAATATATTATGAATATAGTGAAATTGTGCCGAGAATGAAAACCTTGGTGTATTGCTTTTATTTTTATGTGTATTGCTTTATTTACTTACAGTCACAGTTGTGTATTCAGTGTATTGTATGATTGCTCCAGGATAATTGAATCATAATTAAATTTGAGATTTCGTGAAAAACTAAATTGCTTTCTGAGGAAATGGAATTGAATCATATTGAGGTCACCCCTGAGAATGCCTATGTTCATCCACAATGGAAAAAAAGGTACAGTCAGCTCCTTTATTGATTTCTGGAACATTAATGCTATTTTTTAAAACTTACATGGTTACATAATAAAGAATTATAGTGTCCCTGGGCTGTGCATTTCACCATGCTGAACCCAGCACTGACTTTACTATTCTGTATCAAGCACCTAATTGTATGACCATTGTAATATTATGGTAATAATATCTAAAAACATACATTTTCATCAGCTTTAATATAGAACTATGTGCCAGTACTTTTCTGGAGCAGCGCAGGGCCATTGTCTCAATTTATTTCATTTTTTAAATGCTAAAACAGCTGAGTTGTACTAACATCATACAAGCTCATGGTGCAGTGAGCTTGCATTAATCTAGCTAGCTCCAAATAGTTAGCTGACAAATAGCATGCTAGCTTTCCTAGCACTTACCTAGTAGATCTGTTGTGAAGACCACCTTTGTCAAGTCCAAGACCAGGAGTAGTTGAGTCCAAGTCAAGACCAAGTTCAAAAAGAATCAAATCCAAAGGGGTTAGAATCTAAAGATGATCAAGTCAAAGTAAAGACTGAGTCCAAAGAGAACTGAGTTCAAAGGCATTCAACCTAGCTAAGACAGAGACAGAAAAAATAGTCCTCTTCAAGACAAATTACTTAACTATTTATAATTTTTGTGTGATGCTAGAGACAGTAATTCTTCCTATTTTGAGATTGTCATGTTGCACTATTATTATTTGTAATGATCAAAAAGTGCAGTGTAACCTAAGGAATCCTTATGAAGTGCTTGAAGCAGAGCCGTTTCACTCTCCTGGCTGCAACATTGTGTCTCTGTCCAGACGAAAATGATGAGCATAGACGCTTGGTGCACACAGCACATGGAGATGAGTTTTAGCAGGCATGTGATTTATTACCAAACTGTCAATGTCAGTACCCTGTTGTAGATGGATTTTGTAATAATGAAACCAATTTTGTCGACCATTTGGCTATTTTAGTTTTGCTGGGATGTGTGGTTGGAGTGGAGTGGAGTCATTTTGTTGACCATTGAAGGTGCTTTCGTTTGGTTGATAGCTTTTTTTTGTTTGTTTGTTTGTTTTCTGTGGCAACGCTTTTGGTAGTTTTGTTCTTCATTCAACAATCTGAACTTTTTCTTATCAACCTGGATGATTTTCAGGGTGTCATTCAAGCTATTTTCTATCTGTTCTACTCAGTAGGTGCTTGTTCTCAGCTGACCAACATAATATAAGAAAATGAACTGCTATGACTTGTCTTCTTAAAGTAAGAAACAGCAGATGTTTCAAGGTATTTGGCAGCTATTGAACATACTCGATGCAGTTGAGACAGACACTTGAAAAGGTTTATGAAAAGGTCCACTTTGACCACCTTATGCTAATGAATATCAGAATGTGCAGGTATCACAGAGCAGTGAATGGCATACAAAACCAGTGGGAGTTGAACTATACTGCATTGCTCAGAAATGCAGTATTTTGAGACTTGATGCCACTTTAGCATTAACTCTACAAACATACGCCCTTTAGAAGACTCTGTAGTGCTGAGATCTAAACAGACGTTTTGGTTACTGTTTTAGCAGACTATTTTTAACAGTTTTTCAGTGGCGAAGGTTAGGTTTGATGTAACATTTGGAAACATGCGGGCCTTGAAGCTACGCACTTGCAGGGAACAAAGGCTGCAAGCAAATGCCTGTACCGCGTCGTTGTTACCAGTGGCCGACCCTAAGAGATAATCGCAGTTTGTTCCTCTGGGGAGATCACACTCTGTGCCTGAGTAATGAGCACGTTTTTTCCCTGGCTGCTGAAGGAATGAGAGAAGTAAACGATTCGAAATGATCCACCCCAGAGTCCATTCTTTACCTTTCACGCAGATCCCTAGAGAAAAACAATTTGTGCACTTGTGTGAAAATAGCATGCAGCTTAAGAGTAAATAACACAGCCATCTCCTGGGTTGAAAATGACCCCTTAGAAGCTACATCTTGTGATTCTGATAGCCTCAGTAAAAGCAAATAGGATGTTTTTTTTTTTTCTTTGTTTTTTTGTTTTTTGAAATAGAATGCTTCAAAGGTTGGGACACATTCTTCTAAAACTTTTTTTAAGAAAGTTAAAATTCAGTATGGTTTATTTGTTACGTATGGATTACCAATTTTTTAGACCATAATTGTAGCAAATATTGGACAGCTTCAGTCAGGCTCTTTGGAAAAAAACATCATCTGGATCTTCTGTACTGATTCTGAAGAAAAGCAGTGAGCAGCATGATGTCTGGCACGGGACGCTCGGCGGCGAGAGAGTAATTTTGAGTCATGCTTGACAGAGTATAGTGTGTGTGTGCTGAGTGATATGCATCATTTGTGGAACATCTCCAGCATCCAAGCTTCATAGCCACCTGCTCGCTGTAGCATGCAGGAAATTAGATAGCTGGCTTTTTCATTTCCCTTTCTGTAATTCCTACAACCCCAACACACATATCCCACCCTCCCACCAAACCAAATATGAGCTCCTATCCAACAGGATGCTTAATAGATGCTTCCTCTGTACTCTCCGTTGTAAAGTATGACTGGGGCCATAATCATGCTTTTAATCTGGGTCATACATTTTATATATGCAGGCCATATCTTTTGGTAAATGCCACATTCTCAGACCTGTTGATTGAGTGTCCTGCAGTGAGGACGGTGCTGTGATTGATCTCTGTCCTTGCCACGGCAGTGCAATGATTGGAGAGCATGACTGACAGCTGGGGAAGGGGGTTTAAATGAACCCCAGCCTAATGATTTGGAAGAGATGGAGCGATAAAATGGTGGAATTGGGTTGTACAGAAAGAATCACACCTAATACATGACATACTGCATGCTTCCATGCTTCGCCTTGCTTCAGTGTACTACACCCTCTTGCTTTTTCTCCATCTCATGTCTCCATTTCTATACACTGCTGTCCTTTGATTTGTCTGAAAAAAATCTCGTAAAACACAGAGGAGTGGAGGTATCATCTAGATCGTAAAAAGAACAGTCTTTCAACTCATCAGAATGTGCAACATATTAGATTTTCACACCCGATTTTACTGAATAGAGAGTTTTTTGTGCTGTAATAAGGGGGAAAACTACAGCTCTCAGCTCCACAGCCCATGCTGACAGTGTGTAGATTTTCCATTAGCCTGCTGGTAAACCCTTCTACTTTTAAAGCGCTCTGTCCGGTTCACTGTCTCCGTCTTGTGCCTCTTGCACAGCTATAAAACTCCATAGCAGAGCTGGAAGAACACAATTTGACATTTTTGCCCCTACAAAAATGAAATCAAATGGACTTGGCTGCAGTCCAGCAAAATGGAGTGGAGAAACTTTGCAGTGTTTACTCCTCAGCTCAGGGCAATGCAAACACAAATCATGTAAAAATTTCTTGCAGCATGTAATGAATGAGGTCCATCAACAGATTGCACGTGGGTGTGTGTGTTTATCCATGTTTGAATGAGTGTTCGAGCAGAAAGAAAGGAGAGTGTTGTCCTCCATATATGCGAACAGAAACTTAGGAGTCAGGAGGCAGAGAGCACACGCAGTAAAGTTACTGGTTTGCAGCACTCGCTGACTTTTTCTAAATGAGGCCAGTGAGAGCTGCTTTTGAGTTTGCATGCTGCTTATTAACCTTTACGCAGAGAATGAAAAGGTTACTGTGCTGCTTCATCACTCATCTGTGCTCTTCTCTTTTTACTCCATTACATTTTTAAACTGTACACCTCTTTAAGTGTGAGCAGTTTGTTTGATCTTCAGTTGATTGGACTTATGGGTTTCTACCCATTGGGGTCTACTCATGTGAATGTTTCTCTCTCTCTCTGTGTTGAGACACGACCCTGGGAGGTGTGGAATTGGGAATTGGGCTAAGAACTGTCAAACGCATTATTAAAACCTGGAGTTAAACTGTCAATTCCAGGAAAGAAATGTGGTCAGAAAAAAATCCTGAATGATAAAAAGACTTCACGTAGCTAGAGAGTATAAAGATCGGACTCTGAAGCAATGGAAAAAGGTTATGTGGTCTGATGAGTCCAGATTTACCCAATTCCAAAAGGATGGTGTTGTCAGGGACAGAAGGGATGCACATGAAGCGATGGATCCATCATAAATAATGCCCACTGTAAAAGCCTCTGGGGGTACTGTTATGATCTGGGATTGCTTCAACTGACTTCAATGTTATATGGCAATAAAATGAAGTCAGCTGAGTACCTGAATGTACTAAAGGACCAGGTTATACCATCAATGGATTTTGTTCTTCCCTGATGGCATGTGCATATTCCAAGACTAGAATGCCCAGATTCAATGGGCTAAAATTGTGAAAGAGTGCTTCAGACAGCATGAGGAATATTCGCGAGTCACATTAGAATAGTAAATGACTCATCTTTGTTGAGGGCTGACCTTTAGGGCAGCTGGTAGCCTAGTGGTTAGGACATTCGCCCTGCGATCAGAAAGTCATGGGCTTGAATCCCAAGACTCCTATCGCTGAGGTACCCTTGAGTAAGGTACTATCCCTACACACTGCTCCCCCCGGGCGGGTGTCCCTGGCTGCCTGCTGCTTCACTTGGTGAATGAGTTAAATGCAGAGGAAGAATTTTGTGCTGTTCACACTGTGTGCTGTGCTGTGTTCACTTATGACAGCGTGGTCACTTTACACTTACACATTTAGAAACCATGGTAGCTAGAAGAAACAAGTCAGTGTCAAATAGCTTCTGTTGGGCTATTTGACACTGACTGAGTGATCCCCAGTTGTAGGTAACTGTTTCACGTAACGATAGTGTTAAGATTATGTTTTTCAATCTTATTAGCATCAACATTTATTAATAATCATCATCGTCTTCATGGCATGGGGCACACAAACTACTTGCTCCCACTGTGCAAGTCCCTGTTAATCATGAAGCTATTCCATGTTTGCCGCTTCAGCTACACTCTCTTCCTGATCCTGCTTGCTCTGTTCCTCGGCTCTGTCTTGCTCACTCTGTCCCTCTTCTGCTTCCCTGTGCTGCGCATGTTCCTCTGCCTAGCGGTTGTTATGGCCACCCTCCTTTCAGATGACCAGTTCAACCCTGAACTGTAAATGTAATTGGAGGTTAACAAAGAGGATGCATTTTGGTAATTTTACCAAAAAGGGGCAGGTGGGTTGACCCTGTTGCCGGTTCCACAGTTGTCCTTCCTTGAGCCACTATTGTAAGGTGCTGATCACTGCATACCTAGAACCCCCACAAGACCTGCCATTTTGGAAATGCTCTGATCCAGACGTCTAGACATCACAGTTTGGCCCTTGTCAAAATCACTCAGATCTTTATGCTTGCTCATTGTTCCCGGCCTCCAACACAACAATAAGAACCGACTGCTCACTTGCTGCCTAATATATCCCACCCTTTGCCAGGTGTCTACATATATATCTATAGTTTTATATATATATAAAAACAAATAAGTGAATTAATACATACTTACATACATACATACACATTTGTTTAATTTCAAAATGTATTTTTTTCTTTTATTTGACACATTTCAAGGTTTATTTTACCCATATTTTGCCCTATAAAAATGCAAAAGAGTACATTTCTAATTTGACTGCAGGGTTTGTCCTGTTTTGCAATTCATTATATTGATTGATAAGTAGCAGAGGACACCATGATATTTGGACTGGTGTGAGAGAGAGACAGAGAAACAGAGAGAGAGAGAGAGAGAGAGAGAGAGAATGTGGGCAAACTGGCAGACAGACACGGTGAGAGAGGTGGGAGTCTACTCTAGACCCTTATTGAGAGCAGAAGAAAATCAATCAGCGGAGCCTTCCTGATTGACGGGCTAGCGAGATGTTTTCTGCGGAGGTGTCAAACGCTGCACAATTGCGATTTCTCCCACCTCCCTCTCCCCTCCCTCTCTCCATCTCCCTCATGTCCATCATTCTATTATTTGGCCATCATTATTTAGCCCATCTCTCCCAAATTTCACTCAGGTCCCTCCTCAATACTCCCCTCAGCACACCCTCTCTCTCTCTTTCTTTCTCTCTCTCCCCCTCCCTCTCTCTTTCTCTCCTTATCTCTCTCTCTCCCTCTGCATTCTCCCTTTTCATCCCTCACACTCTTTCCCTCCGTTTTTCTGTAGAAGGAGTAGGGCTGCTCTCAGTGCCAGCCACTTAAGGCTGCTGAATGACACTACTTTAATCTTGCTGCTCCATAACCTTCAGCGCAGAGGAAGAGCTGCCGAGGTTGTGTTGTCTTCCCACACACACAACACACAAATAGCTCTCCCTTGTCTTCCGTTCTCTGGGGAAACTTGTTTACAGTCATTTGTTTTCATTAACATCACTGCATACGTATGTACAATACAGCACAGGAAGAAATGGAACCAGACAAAATAGCATTGTGTCACTTTATTATGGTTGTGGCCTGACTCTTGAAATTGTACTCAAAGAGAGAGCAGTAGTTGTCTTCACACAATACTTTCAAATAAACAGCAATGAAAGCATTCCTTTTGCTAGTCCACTCTCAGCGCCAATATACTTTATGAAGCTTTATTCTCCTCTTTCCCAGATACTAAAGCTGCTCTATTGTGGGTGGAAGGTAGTGAATTACATAAAATTAGATGTCTATACATTAGTATATTTTGTGCATTTCAAAAATCTTTTCATTTTTGTATATTATATTGTTCAGTATATTGTTCATTGTGTCTTTACATATTGTTGTTTTTTATACTGTTGTGCTTGAGACACCATCGACTGGAATCAGATTCCTTGTATGTGTTCGCTCACATACTTGGCCAATAAATGCGATTCTGAGATGGAAATGATGTAGGGTAGCATGAGGACAACTGTAATGTTGGGCAAGTCGTAATAACCCCTGTTTCATTTCAGAAATAAGATACAGAAGTAATATCCCTACTGTGAATATCCACCCCCCCTTCTGAACTGTTTGTGTAACAAGATCAGATGTTGAGGTAGGGAAGATAAACTACATATCTGGATTATTATTTGATTACACTATGTATTAATAGTTAATATTGGAACTACTTATTAGATTTAAATGTTGTAACTGATAATGTCTAAAAAGCAGTTGACTTCCTAAGTGAAAATAAGTAACATCATCTACAGAAAGCACACTTCTGCATATTTTAATGCAGAATTACTGTTAATTTTGCACACTGGAAAAAAATGAAACTGTATTCTGTCTATTATGCAAAGTATAGTTGGCGTGATAAACAATACAGAACATTTACCAGTGCGAAGGTTTTATATTTTGTGTTTGTTAAACTCAGCAAATGAATAGAAATCATGTACTAATATTTGCATATTTAAGTTTGTTCCCTACAGAGATTTTTCAGCCACAAAATTAAAAACCACTGACTGGTAAAGGGTTTAAGACTGATAGATATAGTGGTATATCTTGTTATAGTGGCTTCTGTCAAGCAGTGGAATATATTAGACAGTAAGTGAAGAAGGGGACCTGTTGGAAGCAAGAACAAGGGCCAAGCTCCAACATGTGATGGTTAACTAGGTCAGAACATCTCCAAAAAAGCAGGTCTTTTTGGAGGTGTTTCTGGTATGCAGAAGTTAGTCCCTACCAAATGTGTTCCAAGGAAGAACAACTAGTGAACCAGTAACAGGGTCAAGGACACCCAAGGCTCATTGATGCACGTGCTAAGTGAAGGCTAGCCTGTCTGATTTGATCCTGTAGAAGAGCTGCTGAAGCACAGATTGCTGAAAAAGTTAATACTGCGCACACATTCCACACACAGCCAACTGCATATGGGGAAAAAACGTTGGTCAGATGAGTCACATTTTCTTCTCATGTGGATCTCCAGGTGCATATACATTGTATACCTGGGGAAGAGATGGTACCAGGATGACCTACGCTAAAAATGCACTAGGTCATTTTTTGCTGGGAAACCTTGGGCCCTGGCATTTATGTGGATATTACTTTGACATGTACCACTTACCTAAACCCAAGTACACCACTTCATGGCAGTGATACTTCATGGCAGTGGCCTCTTTCACACCCTTACACACCACAAATGATTTAAGGAAATGACAAAAAGTTCAGGGTATTGACTTTGTCTCCAAATGATCTCTATCTCAATTCGATCAAGCCTCTGTGAGCAAAAGTTTGAAATATAACACAAACAACCACTGAGTTATAGAGGCTGGGACAAGAAGTGGTACAAGTCTCTTTAATATGAAACAAATTCTACTCATTGCTTTTTCAGTGGAATTGTCTGATTAAAATAATAACAATCTAAATAAATAACAGTCATAGCACCATTGTTTTATTTACAAATCTGCCCTTCTACAACTATATATGATGTTCCCTGCTTTCCTGCTGGGTTTTGGATGTTTTTTGTTCTCCCGCTGCTCATTCTTTTAAAAGTTTCAATTGTGTTATTTGCCAGTGTGTTATTTGCATTTTCTCTGGTGAAAAGATGTTGGTTGCAAAGTCCAAGTGTTAGTTTTCTTTGTCCAACTTTATTTTTTTCTGTTCATCTCCATAAAAGTTGACTTCACTACTGAGAGAACCTTTTGGCAGCTGTTCTGGCTGTATTGTTTGCATGTGAAACCTCTGTGCCAGGCATAGAGGGACACCATCTGTCAAGCAGCCAATACTTTAAGACAATGAGCAAATTGGAGTGTGCCCTCGCTGGCCACTCTCAAGACAGAATGAGAGAACTTTTGTGTACTAATTGTCATGGGAAGTGGAACTCTTCACAGCATTTGAGAAAAAAAATAACTAAATCATATATGATTTCAACAGCTGACAAGGGGGGGGGGTATCTTTTCAAGAAAACAACATTTATCTTTCCCAGTTTTTTGCAGGGAGGGGTGGAAGTAAGCAGTCAATGTGACAGTCAAGCTGTAAACAGCATTGTTTAAAGCAGAAGAACCTTGCCAAGCACTCGTCAGAGCTCTCCTCAAGACGTTTGACATGTGTCGCTTTCATTTTGGGATAACATGGAAACATTATTCCATTCAGAGTTGAAACCACTGTATTTTGAGCCACACACTTTTGCTCAGAAAATGAAATAACTAGGCCACTATTGTAGTCTTGTAGTAAGTACAGCTTAAATAAGAAATGAAAAGCCGCTGTGTTTTCTTAAATCTTTTAGCCACGATCAACATTTGACAACACTCTGATCAATAATTAGAAGTTCTTGACAGGGGGGTCAAGGCTTTCTGTAGTGCTTATTGAAGTGGATCAAAGAGGGCAAATCTCTTACAAACTGGTTAACTGGATTGCTTGATTTGAGAAGCAAAGTGATGAAAATTAATCGCGGTACAATGACGTTTCTGATCTGTTTTAAAGCACACTTTTAAAACATTACTTCAAGAGTGCCACCATGCTTACTTCTGTCTATTGAGGAGCCCAAATCAGAAAAACAAAATTGAAATGCAAGTTTGCTGCAGTTTGTAAACACTGATAAAATTTCAAGACATACTGTTCATTTCCCAGTCTAAACAGTCCATCTATAGAAATTTCTGTTTTGAATCAATTGTTCTTGTGATGTCACAAAAGATCAGACATTTACATAAACATATCAGCCACAACATGAAACTACTGTGAAATTACTGAAAAGATTGCCTCATTACAATGGCACTTGTTAAGAGGTGGAATATATCAGGCCTCCAGTGAACAGTTTTTGAATTTATTGTGGGTGTGGTGATTAGTACCTACCAATAGTAGTCCAAGGAAGCACAAGCTGTGAGCCAGTGACAGTAATTCATGCTACCACATTACAAATTTTTTTCTGAAATGGTACAGGAACATGACAAAGGTGCTGACATTCCCGCAAAATTCCCAATATCTAAATCAGCATCTCAGGTAGTCAAGTCAAGTAGATTTTTATTGTCATTTCTACCATATATACACAGTATATAGTAAAAACAAAACAACGTTCCACCAGGACCATGGTGCAACACAAGAAGAGGACAGAACAGAACAGACCACAAGACCACAAATGCAAACAGGACAAAGAGCTAGAAAAAGAACACAAGAGCAACTAAATGAGACAAGGCAAGACAACCTACAGTGCAACAGCTACTGTGAGGGGATCTGGAGAGGCCGCTGTTCAGCGCGCTGCCATCATGTGTTATCTATGGGCTCACTTGGCAACTTACAGTACCTAAAGGATCTGCTGCTAATGTCTTGGTGCCAAATCCCTTTAAATGTCATCTGGATGGGTTAAAGCTGTTTTGGTGGCATGACTTACACAATATTGTTTTAATTTATGCAGATGGTTTTAATTAGGGGTTGGTCATCATTTTCTAATATTCTGCAAATAAAGAGTCAGTAAATTATAAAAAAAAAACTTAATAGTTGCATTTATATATTTTTCTATATATGTTTTTACAGGTGCCTGACAGTAGCACATTACTACTGCCAGAAGGTGGCTGTAATGCCTCAGCGCTGTTTGCCCAGTGGCATTAAACATTAAACAAAAGAAGCCTTCAGACAAAAGGCATTTTACCAGGTAAAAAGTGTGTGGTGCATAATTAGATATAATTGGACTATAATCTACCTTTTCAGCCTACAGATGTTTAACTAGCCCATTCACACTGAAGTAATAAGTTGTGTTTAAGACTGGGCTACTTTCTGCATGAAAGAAACACAGAGTAGCCAAATTAATTACAACTTTTTGGAACATAATGGCACACAAGGCCATGGATAAGGAGAAGCCAATGCCATGATGAGAGCAGTTTAGGCTGCTCAGTGGTTTGTGCCACATGATAACGCCTGGGGATTTGCAGCTTGAGTAGTGTAGGACATTGTCTTTGCCCCAGAGGTCTTCAGCCCTGCAGACCCTGTTAGCAATACACTTAACCCTATTTGTTTCTGGAGATCTGGCTCAGGCAATCCATTCTGAGGCCTTGAGGGTGCAAATGTAATGTATAAAGTGTCATCTTCTAGATAAAGACATGTTGCTTTAGAATGAAAGTCATTCTTTTCAGGTTTTTTATATAAACATGCTCTCTAAGGTTTTATTTTTCACTTTCTTGTCTTGCCATTAATGATCCAGATGTTTGAAGCACAGTTTTACCACGGAATTTTACATTGCTTATTTATCAGCAATGGACAATGCTTCGGCCATTGAAAATAACGAAATGGTATTCATATTCTTGCTCTAATTTAAATCCCCCTGACTTCACCTGCACCCTATAAACAACAGATGAGGCAAATGTCATTACGGTGAGAGAAAGAGCTGTAATTTGAGGGGTTGCGGCTTCTTTTGCCACCTCTGCAGGTTAAAGGCAATGATGAAATGTTATCTGATGTATGGACTGGCCCTGTAGAGAGAGAGAGGCAAATTAATATCCTACCTATTTGTTACCCTGAAATTCCCTCTTTAATCTTGGAGGGAGGAATGGAATACGCTCCTGACACTCCAGAATGTAAAAGAGATTGGATGTAAAACAACAGAAAATAGAGGTGATTTATATAGAACTTCTGAATGTACAGATCTAGAATATTTTCACCCACTTAAGTCCTGAAGAATATGAGTGAATTGTAAATGATGTGATTTGGCCAGAACAGACCCCAGATCAGCTCTATCTTTACAGCACAGTTCTGATCTGTAATCATCATGGATAGTAGAATCCGACTAAAGACATGCATGGGAGGTTATGCTTGTTTGACTGCATTATTACTGGCATGTCTCCCGTAGGCTGTAGGGATTATGTTCAAAATACTGTCTCTCTCTCTCTCTTTCCCTTCCCCTCCATATCTCTTTCTCTATCTCTCTCTCTCTTTCCCTTCCCCTCCCTTCTACCCTCTCTCTCTCTCTCTCTCTCTCTCTCTCTCTCTCTCTCTCTCTCTCCCCAAATCTCTCTCTCTCTCTTTCTCGCGCTCTTGGATCTGATGTTGTGCTCTAGAAATTCTAAAATTTCCCCAGCTTATTTAAAGAGATGGTCCTTACTGAAAACACTTCAGTAATACTTTAAAGCAGGGGTGTCCAAACTTTTTGCAAAGGGGGCCACATTTGATAAAGTGAAGATGCCCGGGGGCCAATTCCTTCTGGCATTTTTTTAAATGTTACATGAAAATACTCACTGTTATAAAACAATTTTCATTGTCACAATTACCTTTATCATTCAAATGGCAATGTAACCAAATATAAGCCCCTCAGGCAGACGTGAACAACTCTAAATACACAATTCTACCTTTCTTTCATATCTGGAGAGTCAGATGACATTGAACAAACTGTATAGAATACCTTAAATTTCCATGAGTTTGATAAATATCTTTGCCTCATTAACATTTTAAACAGGAGTTATAAGTAATGCACAGTGGTCTGTTATCATTACACTTTAAAACAAGTTAATTTTGCCCTTGTCTTTTACAAGATCATTCAGAAAGCAATAGTTTGTGTCATATCTGCAGGTACATACATCAACAGTTATAACCAACTCTTATGCAAGAGTTTAATAAATGCCATAAGTCCAAGCTCATTAATGTGCTTTAGGCTTTTCACTGTTAATAGTGACAGATGTTACATTCAATTTCAGATTAATCAAGCAACAGATAACCTGCTGACACTAATTCTTTGCAGTCGTCATGGCAGAAATGAGTGGAGGGTTTGCGGCTCTGATGCAGAGCCAGACAGCGTTAGAATGGGCCGTGTGGCGAAAGGAGGAATTACATTTTTAAAGTTTTATGATTTATTTATTTTGACAGAGCTAGCGAGCCATAAATAACACATTATAAGACTGAAGCTGCGGGCCGTATGAAATCTGACTGCGAGTCGTAATTGGCCCGTGGGCCGGACTTTGGACAGGCCTGCTTTAAAGAAATAGTTTGGCAAAAAACAAAAAAAAATCACATTTAGACATTTTTCCACTTATCTTAGTTGTAGTTGATCAGATGGATATCTAATGTCCAAATGTCCATACTATGTTCTAAGCTACATATGTCTGTGCCCCCTTAATTAAGTACGGTAGCTGAATGTTTTAGACAATAGGCATTGAGCTAAATTCTGACTCCTTCGCGTACACACGCATATGGACACTAGTTTACACCGGTGATTGCTGTTGCTTGTATTTTGTCATACAGAAGTTGCATGCTCATAATCCTGGTATAAAGCATACACATTTAAAAATAGTTTGTAATATATTATTTGGGTTAAGTGGAAAATTGTGTAAATTGGATTTTTTGATAAATAATTCCTTCAAGTGTCATAATGTAAATTTTCCCTGCACACACCTTAAATTATATCTGCTGTCTGAAGATTTAACATTTTTTAAGGAACATTTCCCTTTGATGATAATTTTTTCTCCATTGTAGATGCTTACTAATTTATTGCTGCTCTAATGGAAGATGGTATTTTGTCAGTTATAAGGATTGTATATGTGTGCCTCAAGTGTGAATGTGTGTGTCTTGCATTTGCAATTGTATTCTCCAAAGCAATCCATGTTTTTCTCGCTTGCACAGGCCTGTCTGTCAATTATTTGATATGTGAAAATAGTCTCATCTGAACTTGCTCCTGCCAGCGGATGACAAAAGTTATTTTTCTGAGATTTGTTTATTTATTTATTTTTTCTTCTTTAATCCAGTTCTACAATTTGAATGTTTGGATTGCAGCTTATTGGGTGAAACAATAAGCTGCAATCCAAACAATCAACACAAGATAGAGGCACAGGCACAGATGCTTTGAAGCTTCTTATGTCAGAAACACTCCAAAGAATAAGTGATGAACCTGCTGTAGGTTCACTTATTCTTAAGACCATTCCTGTCATACCAAGCTTCCAGGAATCTGTACCTATCCTGCCTGGGTGAATCACTGAGTGGCTTCACTTCTGAAAATTTCCACATTAACTGATAAAGCCATTCAGTTCTTCAACCATTCTAGGTCTAGGCCATACTGTTTACAGAATCATAAACTAGCAGCACAACCTTGAGTGTGTCTGTAAACAAAAGTATTCAGTCGTATAAACATCAATAGTATACTTGCAGCGTATGGAGAACACACACACACACACACACACACACACACACACACACACACATTATTATTATTTTATGTATTTCAGGGAAATACACCTTTCTGAATATTTTAAAATAAAACAGTTTCACAATATTCACAATTTTGGTGCTGTTCTCTAAGCCTACATTCACATCAGTAGGTTGAAGTGTCACAAACCCAATTATTTGCCTCAGTGTTATACAGACCGCCTTGTGTTTAATTACATTATACTGATGTCAGCATCTGGACTGCTTTTCGATTACTCACACCTAAAACATACATCATCATCATTATCATGATGATCATCATCACTGACAAAAGTTTTTTTTTTTTTTTTAAGTTTTTTGACTTTTTTTTTTTTTTAAACATTTGGCCCAGCGACTGATTCATAGCTTGCCTGTATTATTATTATTTTTGTTGTGGTTGTTGTTGTCATTCTACCTTAGCAGCATTAGAGGATCATGAATTGAAGCTGAAGTGTCAGATGTGTGGGCTGAAATATTCTGTGCTGTTTCTCTCTCACTTCTTTGAGTGGGCTCACTGGCCTTGATGCTGATAGGCAGGTTCTAATTGCCTTTCATGTCTCTTAAAGGTAAAATACTTACTATAAATGTAATGGTCGCATAAGTAGAACATTGTGCAGTTACTTATGTGCTGGTGAATGACAGGATGAAAGAAGGATTTTTTTTTTAGAGACCTTCCAGATGGCCTTCTGGTGGAGCTGGCCCATGTGCTTTTGTCTAAGGGGCATGATTCATATCCTGTTTTCTAAAGGCAGGAACACCACATGCACACATAGTACTGAAAGTGAAGCATAGTGGCTTAAGGGTGATGTCTACCTGAATGAGTGACATTAAGATCACATTGAGGACCCTAATGTAATTTATGCTTCTCATCAACTAATGCAGCGCAAATCCATTTTTAGCCAAACAGGAAGGGCCACATACATTAACTTGATGGTGAGGCAGAGCTATGGGGCCAGCAAATGATAGGAAATGTAATTACAGGCCACCTCTCCTTGTGACCCCTCCTCTCAACAAACACAAATGAACAGAACTCCCAAAAGCACCAATACTGCAAGAAAACTTTTATGTATCACTGCTGGCATTGCCAATGCATGAAAGGTTCTTGCAGATGCAACAATCCCTACTTAAATGCGCATTTAAAGGATTAAGAATATTTTCCTCCTGCTAAAAAGTTGCTGTTTGATAATGTGATGTGTTTTGTGATAATAAGCTGTCACAAAAGGGATAGGAAGAGAACAATCCAATAAATCCATATCTATATCTACGAGTAATTAGGATGACCCCCATAACACTCATTCCGTTTTTATCCTCGCAAGATCATGCCTTGTATATGCCATGCTCTGCTATCATTTAATGCTGTTACACTCTTAAAAATAAAGGGGTCAGAAATGTAAAACTTGTGGGAACTTTGGAAAGAACTTTTTAGTGGATGCTTCTTTTAAATTAGATATATGAATGTGAGGAATTGGTTTAATTGTTCAAGGAACCTTTTAGCATGGAAGGGGATGAACAAAAGAACCCCAACAAGAACAGGAGGGATGAAGTAGCGGCTAGTAAAAGTTGCACATGTACAACCCCAAATCAGAAAAAATGGAAAAAAGGAAATGGAAAAAAAGGTTTTATTTCACTGCAGAAAGTATGAACCTTCTCTTCTCACTCACCACAGGTGACGCTGCTTGGCTTGCTTTGCAATGGAACTGGTGTTCAGTGTTCAGGGTTCAAGGTTACTTTATTGTCATCAGCAGCTGTGCACACATACAAAGTGAGATGATGGACCACGGTGCAACATATAACAACATGCAACATTTAACAGAGTGCAGGTTACAACAAACAGAGGACAACAGACAGACAATAAATACACAGCAAATGTGGACATAAGTGGCAGTTAGCAGCATTAAACAGAGTTCCAGGGACGACAGAACACTACAATAAACAAACAATAAATAGACAATGTAGCAGCGTAACAGTAATGTTAGTGGGAAACTCAGTTTACCAGAAAATATTGCACAATATATACATGTTATTGTACATGAGCATATGTTGCACTAGAATCTAATTCGTATTCTTATTGCGTAGTTAACAGCATAGTAAAACCACAATGAGTATGTGTAGAATTATAACAGTGACTGGTCGTTAGGGTGCCTGTACTGGCAGTAAACAGGGTTACAGTAGAGATTGTGTTGAGGGTCCACATAAGCTTATCCATGATGTGAACAGCAAGGTGCTCTGGACAATCCCCACTGAGGAGCTATTGATGTTTAGCAGAGAGTGATTACGTTGTGCCTTCCTGAAGTCAACAACCATCTCTTTTGTTTTGTCCATATTCAGAGACAGTTTGTTGGCTCTGCACCAATCTGTCAGCCGTGGCACCTCCTCTCTGTACACCACCTCATTGTTTTCGCTGATTTAACCCACCATGGTTGCGTCATTGGCAAACCTGATCATGTGGTTTGAGCTGCGCATTGCTGCATAATTGTGGGTCATCAGCATGAACAGTAGAGGACTGAGAACACATCTCCGGGGCAACCCTGTGCTCAGTGTGCTGGCGCTGTAGATCCTGATCTTGACTGACCCATTCATGAAGTCCAGGATCCAGTTGCAGAGGGAGGTGTTTAGGCCCAGCAACTTCAGGTTCCCAATCATATGTTGAGGAATGAGGGTGTTGAATGCTGAACTGATGTTTATTAACAGCATTCTCACATAAGTATTCTTTTTGCCGAGATGGGTGAGGACCTGGTTGTTGAGAGGTGGGGTGGCCTTCCTCTCTGCCATGTCATTTTGTGCTTCAAACTGTGTGTAGATTTGATTTAGTGCATCTAGATGGGAGGCCTCACCGTCCCAGGCAGGTCAAGGTACCCTGTAGTTGGTGATGACCTGGATACCTTGCCAAATGCACCGTATTTCCTTTTGCCCTGGAAGACTTAGGAGACTTGAGAATTGCATAGTTTAAATTTCCGGTGACAACAAACAGTCCAGCTGAGTGTGAATTCACAATTTGCCAGTCAGAACCGCACTTCTGTCTGAGCAGAATGTTAGCATGTGGCTAATCTGTGTTGCTGTTTCAGGAACACTGTTGCAGTACCATGTATCCTTAAAAACCGACAACTGAGCAGCCTCTGAACTCACACTGGGTAGTTCAGTGGAGACAGATGTAGTCCAGTTTATTATCTAGGCAGCGGACATGGGCAATCAGCATGGATGGGATAGCTGGTTGGCTAGTGTTAACTTTGAGCCTAGCATTGACCCCTGCCCACTTGCCACGTTTCCGCTTACTCTTGCACTGCTTCCGATGTGATGTCTCCTCCACCTGCCAGTGGCATCAGGCCACGCTGCGGTCTAAGGGCCTGGCCCCTGCTGTTTGAAATCACATAACTATTTCATTTTTTACTTCATTACTAGCCCTTAATTGCCCTTTTTTGTGGAATGTGTTGCAGGTCTAAAATGTAGGAATGGATGTATATTCACAAACGAAATGAAGCTAACCAGACAAAATATGAAACCTCTTGGGTTAATACTAGGGCATTAATGACTTCAGATTTTTTTTAAGGTCGACTTATCCATCATTAAAGTTGAAGTTGAGTCAATTGGTCATTTGATTACATCATCACACGCAGCGGAGGAACACAGGTGTCAAACTTTGTGCAACTTTAATTAAAGTTCTCTGTAACAGTTAACATGACAATTAAACAAAACAAAACAAAGGCTGATATCTTGAATTTTCTGGTAAATTTAAATGTACAACAGATGGTGGGAACAGTTTAAGCTGCTGCAGCCACTCAGTGTCCTCTGGACTGGATGACTCTCTGCAGTGCTAGCGTTAGCCATGTTAGCTAGCGGTGCTGTTTCAGATGCCATGCAGAATGGCAGTACTGTTACAGTACTTTAACACCGACTTGCAGACTGTGCAGGTCACTGTGCTGTTTCTGTGTCTAGAGTGAAGTATCTCCACACATGTGATGTGTGTCTGTCTCCTCTGCTGCCGTGTCTCTCATCTTGTTGTGGTTTTCCATCCCCGCCAACGTTATGAAAGGACTACAATAATTGGTTAAGTCAAGGAACGCGTGTCAGTGTAAGCCAATCAGATGCAGAGATTGCACTGCGTACACAAGCGTGCGCACAGAGAGAGGAAAAAAACACATGAATAGTCGACTTCTCTCAGGGGGTGTCGACTTGTGCCTCTCAAGTCGACTAGTCGACTTTTCTGTTGATGCCCTAGTTCATACTGTCTCCAATGAAACAAAACTCAAAGTAAATTTAAGAACCACTGCCTTTTTTTATTTGCATTTCCCTACTGTCCCGACTTTTACTGTTTTGGGGTTGTAGGCTTTCTTTTGCCTTTTGTTTTTGTTTGGGAAGCAAGTCTTACATCAGTCTTTGCTCCATATAAAAGAGAAGAGCACTGCCTTGATAAAAGCAAATTGCTGTACAACTTTCAGACCCTGAGGACAATATTTTCATTTCTAAGGAAAAAAACAACACATCCAAACACTTTTCTTTGCAGGTGTTTATCTGGTTTGCTTCATTTTTTTCCATTTGCTCCTTGTTAGACTTTTAAAAGCAATGAGTCAGAGTGGGTGTTTTAAGAAGGGAAGCAGAGTGGGTGAAGCAGTATTGCATAATGTATGAATAATTGCAAACAAATAGATAACTGAACCTGTGGGTAAATAATCTTATCACTGCAAACAGGCATGAAGATATCCTCCCAGAAAAATATATAAAATAACCCAAACTCAGGCTTAGATGCAGACACATATTTAGAATTGAAGTTTGAGAAGGGAGCAGGGCAGATTGAACTGTCTTTATCACTGCACACACCGGGCCTTCAGGTGCTTTTGATGCCACAGAGTGCTCATTTATTAGAACAAGGTGGTGGTAAAGGAATTCATACTGTCTGTTTTCTCCCCATTTTCATCCCAAATGCCTTCTGCATATTATTGTGTGCTATTGTGTTCATTCGACATTTGCGCTTCATGTCTACTAGAAGATATGCAGCACTTTACTGGACAATTGATTGTTTGTTAAGTCCATTGAACTATATACAATGTTGCCCATAATTCCCTGACTTTTCTGCCTTGGTGCTGCTTTTTAGAGCGTTTATCCTTAGGTTCCAGACAGCCAACAAAAACACAACAGAAAGTAAACACTGAACTGTTCTCTGCTCCAGTCAGAGCACTGTTTTGATTCAGTCTGATGCCTGTCATGTTTTTTTCAGGAATAGAATAAACTGACAGGTCCATCGAAAGCTGAGGGAGAATGGGCATTCAGAAATATAAATTCCAACCTGCTTTTTTCACTTGGGAAACACAAATGACATGACTAAACTAAACTCATTTGTGTCTGTCTCTTATTAGAAGCTCTCCTGCTGAAAATATGGTAGTTTAACTTGATCTCTTTGTCTCTCTCCCCGGTCATTTTCTTTTCCCTTTTTATCTAATGAACCTTATTTTCTCTTCTGTTCTATTCTCTTGTTTTGTCTTATCCCTTCTCTTCTCGTCTCCTCTCTTCTCTGTCAGAATGTGAGTTTTTAGCCCTCAATGTGAGCAAGCAGTCAGCAAGTCAGTAAGGCTGGGGCAGTGTTGAGCTGCAGAGATGATGACAACTTGAAGGACTCATGCTGTGGCAATCTGGGCTTTCTCAACAGGAGCACTGAGTTCCTATTCAAAATCACACTACATGTTCCCAATCAGCTTGATCTGCTGAAGAATTTGTCTTGTGGAAATATTTAAATTGCTTCCTATGAATGGCACAAACCTTTACAGCTGAACATTTACAGCTGGCTTCCAGCATTAACCATTTAACCTGCTTCATACATTTGTGAGAATTATGTAATACTCTTGTCTCCCCGTCTTCCTTTCTTTTCTGTCTTGCTCACTGTCTTTCTTCTGGCTTTCATGCGGCAGTAATGTATGAAAATTCTGACTGAGCACGTATATAATTTTTTCATCACATAAAAAGTATTCTTTTTCAGTACTCTTTCTCTCACAGTCAAAAGCCTGTTACAATGCCTGAACTGGGATCATATTGACTCATAAGTACTTTAGTGAAAGCTTTATTTCCTCACATGGACAGCGGCAGTTATATAGGTACTGTAGTAGAAAGTATGACTCTGTAGATGGCCTTTTTTTGAGCTGCATTCATTGAATGGGTGCAAATATCTAGTGTTAAATGTCCTCATTGTCTATGTGCGGGGTGGTAGCCTAGTGTGCAGGATACTTGCCTCTGGACCAAGAGGTCTTGGGGTCGATTCCTACCTTCAGCATGCCACCACTGGGTTTCTGAGCAAGACCCTTAACCTGCTCCAGGGAGACTGTCCCCTGTAGTTAGGGAATGGAAGTCACTTTGGATAAAAGCGTCTGCTAAATGCTGTAAATGATGCAATGAGGACCCTTGGTACCTGTAAGACTTAGTTGCTTGTCTGAAGTTACATTCTGATATGTGTATTTATATTTCCAGTGTTGCCATCTATTGGGCATGCAAACTGTCAACATTTATTTACACATTATGTGTGACGTCAGTTAGCTGTTATATAAAATGGTACTCAGGCCTGTACCTGAGTAAAAACATTATATGTTCCCTGCAACCTCCTAACTGATACCTGTACACAAGGGCAATGCAGGACATGCACATCCTGTGGACTATTGGGCAGTTGCAGTTTGTCTGGGCAGTTGCAGATGACAGCAACCACTAGAGGGACTAAGCAGGAGAGAATCCAAGCTGAAGAAAAAATAATATAGGGTTATGGAAAGCCAGCAAGGTTATACAAGCATCTTTAGATTCTAGGTTGTCTGTTTATAACAGGGAATTAATGAATGATATCTGACATCCATGAGAAACAGAATCTTATGTTCTGGGGTTTTCTTGAGTTTCAATAGAGGTTCTTGGATGCCTCAGTTTTTCAAGCTACAAATGCCTACAAGTTTGGTTTGTTTAATGAATCATTTTTTGTGACCAGAAGTGATTAGAAGGTTATGGAAAAATACTACAGATTTGACCAGCTGCAGTTATGACAGTCTTACCTTTTGTGCACTAAAGACAAAGCTGTTTCTCTTAAGTGACTGTCCACAAAACATCAAAGCTGTTTGAAATCAGTAGGTATTCTTAGCATGCAGGGACAGTATGGAAACACTGTGAAACACTGTGCCGCTTTCTGCATGTACATATGTTTCTTTATCATTATATTTGCAAGAGGCGACAGCAGTAGAAAGTTGTAACATTATCTAGTTTATGTCTCAATTTTTCTGGACATGGACTCAGGTCACCTATTAGATACTGACATACGTCCTAAAATCAGCTATTTTTAAATCCAAGTTAAAAACATTTCTGTATTAATGTGCCTGGGCTCTAATGACTGGGCTCTAAAATTTGAACTCAATTTGAACTCAACCATTGCTGCGCATTAATACACTTAATTTCTCTTTTATTATGTGTACTTTATTCTAATTATTATTCTTTATGGTCACCTTTATTTTTTGTTGGATGTGTCTGCTTTTATTTGAGTGAAGCACATTGAATTCCCTCTGTGTACAAAAGGTGCTTGAACTTGAACTGACCAGAACTTGAACTGAGCTGAGCTGAGCTGGTCCTTCATCATTCAGTGTACCCAGTAAAATGAATACATTCTGCTTCGATGAATTCATTTATGAAGAAAGTACTGTCAAACAACATGCCTTAGGTTTTTAATCTGGAAAAGCGTTCCACATGTGCTATTCCCATGTGGTACTATTATAGTAAGATGTTTTCACCAGGTCAATCCTAAAACCTTCCTTTCATCAGTCATTTTACATACGGCATAAAGTACTTATGGAAAAACAAACTGAATATAAAAATAATTTTGGTTGTTTTCTGAATGGAATTGCTGTTTAATTTCTCTTGCGTCCATTCTCTCACAAGTTTGGTCCTCATAGAGCTCAATGATAAAGTCTGTCAACAGCATGTCTGCATGACTTCAGAGGGCCAGATTGGTCTTAAGTAATAAAGGTAGAAAACAAGAACACAGTAAGGAGAAAAACAAATTGCTGGGGGGGTACCTTGAACACACTGCGTTCAGATTTTACTCTGCGTAAAATCAGAGTAAAATCTGAAGGCAGAATAAAATAATGT
Organism: Alestes dentex; assembly: GCA_037576975.1. NCBI lineage: Eukaryota > Metazoa > Chordata > Actinopteri > Characiformes > Alestidae > Alestes > Alestes dentex. Next base: position 6,906,956 of record JBBIGA010000126.1, read on the forward strand.
GGGGAGACAGGCTGTAAGAGCCCCCCAACAGGGAAATTTGTACCTGACACCATCATATATTCGGGAATCCAACTAATACAACTGAGACCAACCACATACCTGCATCCACCCAGTCAGGTCCTTTCAAGTTCAAGTTCAGTGAAAGCTTTGGGGATGCCGCCAGAGAACAAACATTTCTTATTTTATGAATATCTCCATAAATGCAGGTTAATTTGATTCTTTTCCCATCACTTCTGAAAGACAAAAAAGGTCTATGTGGCCCAGGGAATGGATGCCACCCACAGGCTGGGAGGCCTAAACATACACCCATAAACACACCGAGACACTGGAGCAAGTGCACAGCAGAGTTTTATTTTTTTAAAAAGAACGATTCGTTTACAAAACATAAACAGAACCACCACCACTCTGAGCTGAACTTTAGCATGGGCTCTCCATGCTACCTCACTCTCACTCCTGTTTCTAGCCGCGCTCCCCTGTCTTTTTTTCTCTCTCTCCTTACTCTGCCTGAGAGTCTGTGTTTTAAAGAGTCCTGGCTCCTCCATTAACGCAGCTCACCTGGCTCTCATAAAGGGAGGAGCCCCGTGCTCAGTCCTTCTTTTGAGAATGCTCCTCCCCCTCACCTCACAGTTTGATATGCTTGTAAAAATATCATATGATGTTATGTATATGAGTGTGATGTTACATAAGAATGTGAAATGCTAAACATCCTATGCTCCATATTAACATTTATCTGTTTACCTACAACATTGTGTGACTACATTATCTGTCTCTCACACTGTCCATCTTATGCTAGAGACTGATCGAAAAATCATGTTTTTCAGCGCATCTTATTTGTATTATTACATCTGATGTTTGAGTGTTGCATGCACACTTAACTGTAACCATATTAGTTTAGCTTATAATGTGTTAAAGTTTCTTAGTGCTCTGGTCAGTTGATAATGTTTTTTATAGCCCTTACAAACATTGACTCTCAGATGGTTTAAACCTGTCCACGTTTCCCTGTGATCTCCTTCATTTTTAATAGCTTTTTAGAACCACTATTAGAATGGCTTTAAGGCAAAGGTGTTCTTTGGGCTCATTAAAATGGAGGTGCAGTTGCTGCTTCTTTTGTTTGTTTTTCCCAGTTGGATGGATGGGTCTGCAGAGGAGTGGAAGAGGCCAGACTCACTGTGGGTAGTCTGGACCCCCCGAGCTAAACCCTGGAAGTTAGAGAGACTGGAGAAATCATTTAGTTCTCCTTTCATCTGTCTTCCAAACACAGAGTACGCTAATTACCTCACCCTCAATCCATGTAGGGATTTTGGTCATGGAAGTTTAGACAAATATGCAAATTCCAATACACACCAAGACAGCTGTTTATGGAAGCAAGCACTAGCACTCCTTTACAATGTGAAATACTGTGTTTAATTCATGAACTCAGTGGCATAAAAAAAATCTATAATTCTATATTCTATTTTACACCATTTGAACACTTGCAGCTTTTCTACATTACATGATGAAAAAGAGTTTTTTCAGTATCTTTTTTACAATATTTACACAACATTCACCTTCACAGTGGTGACTTCTGCTTACTTTCTCTTTCACATTTTCATCTGCTTGCTGTATCTGTGCCACAGAGTTATACAAAGTTTCCTTGGTTAGATGCAGGGATGTTATTCAGTACCCCTAGAGAAAAGAAAAGGAAAAGGGCAGCTGTTTGGAGTCTGGGGGGATGATGGAGGGACTGTCACTTCCTTGGTAGGAACTGTGTAATAATGAAATATCCACAGCGGTACAGTCCGGCGGGACATGGCTGCGCTAAGACCATGGCTGCAGTGAACCATTTGAGGTCCAGCAGGGCTGCTATGGAAAAACTCATGCATAGCTCTGCCAGCCGCTCTAGAGGGGGCAGGAAGCATTTGATTGAAAGGACCTTTCCAGCCTCCTCACCAGTGGCTGACATGATGCGTAGGAGTAATGTATCATTAGTGTTACTATAATGCACGCTGAGCAGACCACGTCGTCAACGCCTCCCAGCTGATATGACAGGTGCATAACATGGTTATGTAACCATAGAAGAACCATGTAAAAAGATTTTTTCCCCCACACAGGACAGTTTTATTTACAACAACATAGTCCAGCTTGGTATCATCTCATTTAATTTGAAAACTCAACATTATGTAGGGTCTTTACTGATAGGTACAAGTGCTCATTTGTTTTAATTAAAGTTTTGTCAATGTTCTATAAACCTTGTATGAGTTGTTACAAAAGCATGCATTTGTGGGTGGGGCATGGCTGATGAAATGATGAAATCCGGCCCTTTCTCACCATGAAAGCTACACAGATTCTCATCCAGTCTCTGGTCATCTCCAAGCTGGACTACTGCAACTCTCTACTGGCCGGACTTCCACAGAAGGT
>JBBIGA010000126.1:6919986-6934222 GCA_037576975.1 Alestes dentex
GAGAGAGAGAGAGAGAGAGAGAGAGAGAGAGAGAGAGAGAGAGAGAGAGAGAGAGAGAGAGAGAGAGAGAGAGCACCCTTAGCGTGTTCAAGAGAAACATCCATTACTAATTCTGGCAGTCAGCTCAAGCCTTTGCTGTTTGGGCCAGTGCTGAATCTTCTCCATTTGTCCTGCCTTTGACCATGGGCTTAACTTCTCTGATGTATTGAGACCTTGATTGCAGAAAGTAGCTCCAGACAGCAGCTCGTTTCAGATGTCCGAAACAAAAGCTCTGTCTGGACAGTGTCCCTACCTGCTTTCCTGAGAGCTGATAATCAATGAAAGGCTGCAGCTGCCAGCTACTGAGTGTGCTGGAGAGATGAATTGAGTGCTCCCTGGAGCTGCTGTATGAGATGTAGTGCTGGTGATCCTAGCTTGCCAACTAGCATCTCTCTCTCTCTCTCTCTCTCTCTCTCTCTCTCTCTCTCTCTCTCTTTCTTTCTGTCGACACCCTACAAGGGAATGAAAGTTGTCCAATCACCCCATGCTTTGTTGTACAACGTAAGTTGTTGTGCCACCATTATATTCAGTTCCATTTGTTACTGTATCAATGTTCCAGATTAAATGACAGACAGAAATACAGTTCTTATGAGAGTTTTCCCAAAACATACTACAAAGTCTATACAGACACCAGTCAGAGTAAAACACCCTGCAATGCACTAAGCCACGAGTTCAGATGTATTTTACTCTTTACATTTATGTGTCTTCGCTATGGAAGCCTGTTTCCGCCAGCCTGATTAAAAATATATATAATTTGTCAAAATAATGACTTTGTTATCTCAAAATAATGACTTAGTATCTCAAAATAATGACATAGTATCTCAAAATAATGACTTAGTATCTCAAAATGTCGTCTTAATATTTCAAAATATCATCTTAATATCTCAAAATTTCGACTTAGTTATCTAAAAATGTCAACATAATATCGTGAAATTTTGACCTATTATCTCAAATTTTCGACTTAGTATCTCAATTTTTTCACTTAATATCTCGAATTTTTGAATTAATATCTCAAATTTTTGACATAATAACTCAAAATTTCGACTTAATACCTCAAAATTTCGACTTAGTAAGTCATTATTTTGAGGTAACTAAGTCATTATTTTAACTTAAATTCTAAATAATATTTTACCAAGCTGGCGGAAGTGGGCTTCCATACTTCGCAATACATTCTGCTGTGTGAACAGTTTTTCAGTGATTTTTACTATATAAACCACAATTATGGATTACAAATTTTGGATTATGGAAAGAGAGCTGATAGACAATTAGACACCATTAAATGTGTATACATATGTATTAATCAAATAATGTGGGCATAGTATATGTTATGTTTTCACTTTTATTGTTGCATTACATGTAGCATTTTGCCAACACAAAAAGGCACCCTAAATACATGTTTTTTCACCAATTACCACCTGGAACGCTATTTTGCCAAAGTTTTACGCAATAATCATATAGAACTCTGAAACAGGATGTGAAGCATTGACCTTGTGCTGTTGTGCAGAAAATCCCACAAATACACAATTTTTAGTATCTATAATGAAACAGATTATCATGATTTACACAATAGTGAGACTAATTGTTCGCATATTTCCAAAAGTGAAATCAAGTCAAAACTAGTAATTCGGTTTGCCTTTGCCAGAAGGAGATGTAGTTTGATGAATTTAGATAGAGTTTTGTGTTTATTGTTTTCAAAGGTGAATTAGGTTTCATTCTTTCAGATGAAAACAACTGCAAAGCTATGGATTATCACAAGCTGTTAATAAGCTGTTGGGTTATTACAAAGCAAATTCCCCACTGTCTTTGCAACTGGTTTCTCCAGAATATAACAGTCTTATGAAGTTTAAGGAAATTTTATGAATTTTCTGTCCAGCTTCAGGCTTAAGTGTCCTGATGGTTCAGATGAGATATAGACAGACAGTAGATAGAACACTTAACACATATAGTTCTAAATTACACATAATCCAAAACGTAATAAATAAATAATCTTAAGTAATAAACACAATACAGAAATGTAATACAGTCAAAGTGGTTGTAACGTGGCAGCATGCTAATTTTGTACAAATTAAACAACTAAACAGTGGGATAGAGTTACAATATTAATGTAATATAACCCAAGTAAAGAATAAACAACAGGAATTTAGCAGCATTTCAAAAGAACAATGAAGTGAAGTGATCATTTTGTCATACATTAACACATCACAGGACACAGAGTGAAATTCTTTCTTGGCATTTAATTCATTCACCAAGTGAAGCAGTGGGCAGCCAGGAACACAGCACCCGGGGAGCAGTGTGGGGAGGACGGTACCTTGCTCAGGGCTATCTCAGAGGTGCCACTAGCAGTCCTGGGATTCGAACCCATGGAAACTCCCTAAACATTAGCCCAACAGCTGCCCCACAGTTTGAGTAGTAGGTGTCCATATTATTAGCTTGATAAAAGATAAAGATTAATTGTAATTAGTAATGTTCTTATTAATCTCACAGGCATATATATAGTTGATTTCATCTTTAAAATGTAAGGCAGGTGGACATGGCTTTTGAAATGCACTCACACACATTTGGCATTATGAAGTTTTGCCACAATTAGCATGCAAGTTCATCTAATGAGAAGATACAGCTAAGAAGTCAGATCTTATAAGTGCATGTGTTTGTATCATTCAAAACAAGAGATAAAAGAGGTAAATGAGTTACCTAGAATTATACTATTTAATATGTGACTTAAATTACATGGAAAGAAGGTCTAAGCTGCAGCAGTGTCTGTGGAGGGCTGAGGGGGTTGCTAAACTGTCACTTGACTGGTGTCTCTGTGACTGTATCTAAGAGCTGTGAGATTAGAATAGTCATATTCTTATCTCACAGCTCTTATAGTGTGCTAGTATTGTAAAGCATTCACAATACTAGCACACTATTTGTAGCACTATATAAAACTTTGTGAGGAATCTACATACAAAAATCTTGATTAAGCACACAGAGCCATAACCTGGAAATTTTATGTCCAGATCTTCCTTTCTAATGGCTTTTATTGCCACCGGCTCTGCCATTAGCTGATGTAATGTACAGCAGCCCCTTTGAAAATGGAGCCTGATGAAGTCATTTTAAAAACAAATGTGCTTCCAGGCATGCTAGAATATACATGATCATGACTGCAGTAGTCCTGGAACATGCATGCTTAGCTGACTTCATGCCTGCTGAGATACATGCCCTGTTTTGTTGAAGCTCCTGAGGTAAAGGATCTTATTAAATACACTAGTAAATCTGAGCCTGACAGACACAGCAGCCTGTCAGCATTCATGGCGTCATTCTTGGCAAACAAATAAAGCTATCTTCAGATCCTGTAATCCAACATAATTACATGTTAATAAGGCTCTTCCTTTTTTTTAAGGTATTTTGCTTGTTTACAAGAAGATAACGGCGGTTGAGCCGTATGGGTGTCCACTTATAAAGTCTTTCTTCAGAAGCAGCACTACCAGGTGTGCCATGATCTATTTTTGTGGACACGGAGTGACTAGACTAACTCTGTACAGTGCACGCACAGCTTCTTTCCATTTCTTGTGTTCACACTTTATGGATTATGTCAGGGCAGAAATGCACATTACTGTAAGTTTAGTTTGTTTTGACATCATGCCCTGAAATTCCAGGAGGTCCTGGGTGTACAGCCATGAGAAAACTGATTCTTTGACCCAGGAGTTGAACCTGTAGCACCCTGCAGCCATAACACAACAATGCTGATAAAGCAGACTGCAGAGAACAAAAGGTCCACTGCACACTAACCTCTGACCTTCAAAATACATCTACATCACAAGATAAAATACTGCACCTTAAGAAAGGTGGCTGTATAGCCTGTTGTTTATAGTGTATAGGATGGCTGTGCAGGAGTACACGGTCGGATTATTATATTGTACTATTGTATTAAGTTACTTTAAGATAGGGCTACATGACATAGACCTGTAGGGTGGCAAAGAGAGTCCAGCAAGATTGGATGATTTTCCTACTCAAACACACATGTTTCAACTCAGTACCCAGTTGTCAGGTTCAGTAGGGGTGTGTAGAGAAGAGAAATTGACAATCTAGACACCAGCCCTCCAGGGCCTAAAGTTCACTATCCTGATATGTATAACATATTGCTATAATACTGTTAAATACTGTGAATATAATATGTTTTGCGAAGCATTTAAAACTACATTTTCATGTTCTATGCTTAAAGATTAGCCTGCTTCATTTTAACCAAAATACACTAGTCTGGACCATATGGGATTTGGTCGAAATGCAAAGGGAAAATATGTGGTTTGAGAGCTCATTTGCATATTGCAACTCTCTGCGATATCAGCATTGCAAAGACCCTACACTATGATAATATGTCATGCAGCCTTTTCCTAATGATCTAGGACAATAATTTGGCAAAGTTCATCATACAGGATAAACAAAAAAAACTACAAACCTGTTTTGCTCTTTATATACTAAATAATATGTAACAGCAGTATGTAGGAAGATGAGTTTGTCTTCAACAAATAATGCATGTTGCATGGCTTTTTAGTAGATAGTTTTTTAGTAGATTCGTCAGAGAGTACACTCTCAGTACATTTAAGTTTCAGTCACCCGGTAGGTGGATGAATTATTTTGATGTATTGAAACAGGTTAAGTAGGTACTCTGTTTACTGCTCTGGAGTTCTAAGGTGTTTGTCATACAGGTTAAGCAACACAAAAAAAAGAAATATGAAAAAAAAAAAGAAATCCACTTCATCAGTTAGAACCCACAAAAATGTTCACTAGCTAAAAAAGCCTTTGATGTGTGTGAGTGATGCTTTATGCACACATCTATTTTAAAAACAAGTGCTTGTCAGAAGTGTTGCTGAGAGCACCAGTGAATTTGGCCTGTTTTTTTTTTTTTTTATTTTGCCAGAGTGCTTTAGGTTAGTTATTCTTTGCTGTAGACAATCACATTTTCTTGTGAGGCATGGTTCTTTTAGTGAACTGGTAAAGTCCTGTTAGCACCAAGATGTAAATGTGGGAAGAATTCCTGATTTGGGCATTCTTATTATACCTTTCAACTTTCTGTTTACACTGAAAGCCACCCTGCATAAAGTTGTCATTACAATCAGTGGGCATGTTTTGCTTGGCAGTAATTATTACACTGATGTGTGACTGAAGATGTGCCAATAACAAATGGGCCTTCCCTGACCACTTCTCTGCACTGGGGCTAAATCAGTTGCGCTTTTTGTTCCTATTGGGTATGCAATCCTTAAAAGATCTAATAAATCATGATACTTATCATATCGACATGTTAATCTGTGAAATGTATTGTATGCTGGGAGCCTAAATTTAATAGTCTGAATTGTGGAGCGACTGCTGTAGTCCCAGAAACTGTGTGCAGGACACCTCCCTTGATAAGGCACACCTGAAAATCAAGAGCGGAGCCAGAACATGGCATAAGCCCATGCTCCCCAGCTAGATGAGAGAGGACTTTGAACTGGAAGGAGGAGAGCTGTTAGTAGATTAGAAAGGCTAGAAGAGTAGGAGTGAGTTCAGCCAAGTTATGGCAGTGGTTTTGTTGATGTTTTGACCTTCTGTGTTTTCAGTTATGTGAAAATAAAAGTTCTGCATTGCACCACATTGACCTGTGTGTTTGTGTGTGTGTGTGTGTGTGAGAGAGAGAGAGAGAGAGAGAGAGAGAGAGAGAGAGAGAGTGTCTCTGGGTGAATGTTTGGGTTCCCAGCCAGAGTACATTGGCCATTCCTGTGTGAACTGGTTTTGTTGAGTTGGGTTGGTATATTTGGTTCCCCAGTGCATGACACTACCCCTAAGGACTCTGCATATCAGCACCCGGTGTGCCTGAACCCCTATGCTCCTGTTGCCCTGTTGATCGCTCATCCTCTCTCCCATGACTAAAAGCTAAATGGCACCTTTCTCTGCACAAGCTTACCCTATTTCACCCTCTCCCTGTTCCCCTTGCAAACTGTGTGATGAGTTTGGACGGCCCTCATGGTTACTGCATTCAGACACCTGGGGACGTCCTGGTACCCTGGAGAGAACTGCTACGCTGCTCCAGAGAATAATGCCCAGCCGCCTGCATTGACAGCACTGTCCAGTGCTCTTAAGAACACTGCCACAGCACCTGCATTGACAGAGCTAAACATAGATGCCTGCAATGATAATCATTCCAGTGCTCAGGTGAGCACTGCCATGCTGCCTGCCACTTACGCTGCACAGAGGCGGGCCAACAAAAGATATACAAAAAACAAACACACAAACAAACAAAAAAAAACCCCAAAAACTTGAGGGATGGGGTGCAAGAGTGTGTAGCTATATATAGAGGTTATGTCTCAGAAAGGTTTATCACATCAAGTAGTTAAATGGATTTCACAAGAAATGTACTTGCATTTACATTTCCATCAAATTGCAGCGCTGGAGTTTACACAAACCTCCATTGCTGAAGCTCCATTCCGGTGCAATTCAGAATAGTGTGTATGACAAGACTATTGTTTGCAGCAGTATAGAATCAAGGAGCAGCATCTAGGCGTATACCAGGGAGCTAATCAATGAGCAAATTTAATTAAGAAGACAATAAGCTGCCGCAGTGGGGCATGGAGTGGCTAGGCTGGAACAGACACACAGCGAGCTGCTTTCTGTCTTCAGGGGAATGTTAAAGCTAATTGCACTCCTTAGCTGTTTGCCACCACTCCAGCCAGTGGTGTCTGATTTAATGGTCCCCTTAGTTAGAATGGATTTGAGTGGCTAAGAGAAAAACCCTATGCTTTTCAGCATGTTTTTAGATTCAGACTCAATCCAATTCTGCGTCATTAGGTGACTTATACACTTGACTGAGCTAGAGTCACCATAAGCTGATAGCGGGGCAGGGTTTATTGATTCACAAACAACTCTGACTACATTTCGTGTGGTCTACCTTGTGTGCTTTTGCTTGTGTGTGTATGCAAATGTGCGTGTGTCCATTTACACGCTTTAAAATTGGGCTCTATTTGTATGAAGCACAAGTGCAGGCAAGACGTGGTGCTGATGGAAGAGTAAAGTTGAGAGCTCTACCAAATTGCACCTGCTTTATTTAGGTTTTAACTTTATTTAGAGGAGTGCTGTGGGTTAGTTGTTCTTGTGTTTCAGAGTTTGCAAAGATAATTGAATTTGCTGGTGAGACGTCATGCCTCCATGCCCTGTTCCAGGTGAATTAGGAACAGAAATGCTGTCTGTGCCTCTCTGGACGGCTCTTATTGCATTGTTAGATGGGGAATCTTGTTAAAGCTGCCTGCGGACAGTACTCACAATGGGGGGAGAGAGAGACAGAGAGAGACAGAGACAGAGAGAGAGAGAGATGAGAGAGAAAGAGGAAGAGGCATCTCTCACTTTGTCTCACCCACGTCAGTGTGCAAAGTGGACATATGTAAATACATTTGTGAACCATTTCCGCAGGCCATTTTTGTGCTTGCCTTGGTTTTTGAGTGACATCAAATCCATCTCCTAGGCAATGTTTTCAGATAAACGCATACCCTGATTTTTTTAAAACATGACATTCATCCTCCTGTAACAGATATTGACTTGCTAATTACAGTCAGCTCCTTAATTATTAGCACCCTTGGTGAAGATGGGTAAAAAAGGCCATGGAAAAATGTCTTTGTAATTAATTAACTCCACCCTATACTGAATATATGACAGAGATATTTATATACCTTTTAACAAAAATGTCATAATTATTGGCACCTCCACACTTTGAGCAAAATCCCTTTTCCGACAAAACAGCAACGAGTCTTGGAGAATACAAAGAAAGACATCTGAGAGCATTCCTCACTACAGAATCTGAGTTCTAGGTCCTCTCTTTTGACTGGGGCTTAGGTGAGGGTTCTGATGGCCATTTTTTTATGTATATGATATGTATATGAGATTTTTTATCCAGTCAATATTTTGGTTCACACTGAAATTGTCTACATTTCTACATTGCTCACTTAAGATTTACTAAAATGGACACAATATTTTTTGCTAACAAATATATTTACAGTATATTCGTCATTTGAGTACCTGTACCAGCCAGAAAATATCAAATATCACTGCTGATGAATAAAAAATGAACCACTGCTAATGAATAAAAACATCCACCTAATATTACTGCAGTTATAATTATAAATATAATTTTACAATTATAATGTAAATTGGGGTGATGAGGGATAAAGAATCATCCCCTTCCAGGCAGGTTAACACAGCTCTGTTTGATTTAAACTTCTTAATTAATAACCTAACTTTGGACAGTATACTTTATGAACGTATATATGCTTTTGTCTAATTTCATTTGTGTATATTACATAATTTATACTCCAGTGAAAGAGAAAGATATGGACACCTGCTTAAAAGCTCCTGAACACTCTAATGGGCTTGAAGTGAAAAAGTGAAATAAATTGGCACATGCTTCAGTTACATAAGCAGGGGTGCCGGAAGCATTTTTAACGTGAGGGGGGCGCGTCGGTCTACGTGTGGGCGGGGCTTGGGGTGGGGTGGTCGATGGGTTGCTGCGCGTGTGCAAAGTCTCTGTCTTTTTGGGGGGGCCAGGGATCGGTGCCCGTCATAGGCATCACTGCCCCTTCACATTTCATAATTACTCATTTGGACCCCCCCCCCACATTTAACATAAAATATTAGTTCACCCAGTGCTGTTGAATCTTGAATCTTGAATCTTTCGCGAAAGAATCAATTCCACTTAATCGATAGGAGAATACACATATCACTGGAAATCTGCTCCGGGTTTTCCCCCACCCCCACCCCTTAAAGAGACCCAGTCTTTGCACGCACGCAGCAATCCATCCACCCACCCACCCAAACCCTGCCCCCACACGTAAACCGATGCGTCCCCCTCACATTAAAATGCTTCCAACGCCCCTGGTGCCTGTGCAAAGTCTTGGTCATGTCCGGGGGAAAAGGGAGGGGGGCTGTGCGCGTGCAGAGTCTCGGTCATTGTCCAGGAAACTAATGCTTTCGAAGAGTGGGGGGGACATGTCCCCCCCTGCTATAATGGTTCCGACATCCATATACATAAGAATTTATATGTAAATATATGTATATTTATATGTGTGCCAAAAAATATCTACAGGTGTATATTTCTCAGACTGAATTTACTTAATTTTAAGGTTAGATATTTGAGAAATTACGAGTTATGATGAGCTTCGCAAATTACCTTTCTAGGAACAATTTAAGAAATCAACTGGCAAATAAACTGTGTGTGAATTCAGTTTGAATTCAGATCATGTGTGTATAGTTTGAAAGCGAGTGTGCCAGAGTAACTTGTGTGTGTGTGTGTGTGTGTGTATGTGTGTGAGTGTGTGTGCAGTTGCATAGGCCTGTACTGCTACAACATTCAACACAGTTATTTTGCTAATCCATTTCTTTCACACAGTAATTTTATGTCATGATCTATCACGTTGGGAACAATTACACACCTAATGCAATCGAATCTCTTGCTGTCCGCTCCAGGAGAAAAAAAAATCACAGTATAAAACTGAAGTTATTGCTGTATCAGTTGCAACTTGGCAGCATTCATTAGGTGGGCTATGGAAATCAGATAGATGTTCAGAAGTAGAAGGGCAAAACCCTGAAACATGCTGTTCAACTCCTACTTCAGTTTCATTCCACTGAATTTCAGTACCGTTTAAAGAAACCATTTTGCATCCTGTCTACCTGGCAGAGTTAACTGCTACATTCTTTCAAGAGAAAATTGGTGGTCTTGTCGTGATAATTGCCTACAGTCTGCTGGATAGCCAGCAGAGCAAAGCATGTTATGCATATTTAAGCTCTTGGGATCTTTTTCTTAATTTCACGGTTTGGATTATTATATTATTGTAATCATCATTAAATAATGTTTTCAATTAATAATAGATAGATCAATTGTTGCCAAGTAGGGGTGCCAAAGGAGACGCAGATGCAGGATCCCATTATTTTTTCTCTATTCACAAACAAAACAGATAAAAAAAAGCACCCAGAACAAACCAAAACACACAATCACTTAACTTAAACACCGTACCGTCAAAATAAAAGTTCAACAAACAAAGAGCTTCTGGCGGCTGCTGACCATGGCCGTAACAAATGGTTACCAATCATCCTGAAGAACCCACCTGAATGTTTTCTCCACTCTAACACACCCATTTAAATCCTGTAAAAGCTTTTTAGGTAGTTAGTTAGATGGATAAGGTTTGCTGGGCACACTGAAAAAACGTAAACATGCAGAGCATGGATGGATCCAGGACCAGGGCTGGGAATAACTGGGAAATAGAAATGGATAAATACATTACATTTTGCAAATGTGACAATGGAGGTGAAGGGAAATAAATTAGCCCTGAAATTAATTTCAAGTGTGAGAAACTGAGCCAGGAGCCTGAGGTGAGGACCAGTGATCAGTAGGCCAGTGATAGTGAGCTGTAGAGAGTGTGGGGAGGTGAGGCTGAGAGTGAGACAAGGACAAAACTGGTTCGGTGTAGAATACTGTATTTTATTCATGAGGAAATGATGTCACACTTGAATGTAGTCATTTTAAACCCCTTTACAGAGTATCAGAGGTGGGCGAGTAGCAGTAAATTCACACTCAAGTAAAAGTATTGTTACTACTGTGATATTATGACAGATAAAAGTACTACTTTAATAACCAAGTTCAAGTAGAAATATTACAGGCAAAAGAAAAGGTCTATGGTTCTGTATAACAGTGAAACTTCTTTGCACATCCAGCATCTGAAGGAAAGGAGATCTGTTAGGTTCTGTCTCTTTCAGTGTGTGTGAAGCAGTACAAGGCTGACACCAATGTAATGTAATAAAATAATTTAGAAATGTAATTAGTAACTACATGTTAATGGTTAAAATGAATCAGAATATAACAAGATCAAATTTTTTCACTCATTTGTATTACCAAAGTAGAAGTAAACGTGTAATGAATTAAAAATACATGGAACTAAGTTAATGAGACAGACCAACTTTGGTTGGTAACAGTAAATTTTTACATTGCGATCTAGAAGAGTGAATGAAGGGGTGAAATGTAAGGTCAGAAGTTCCCATCAGGCTGTGTGTTCTTCTCAGCAGTGCTAAGCTAAGTTATGAGGGGGAACACATCCCAGTTCCCCCTCATAGTCCCAATTGTGGGCCACAAACCTGCTGCTGATCTGGCACTTTCTGTCTCTGCGCTGATTTCATCAGGGTGATGCTGGGAGGAAGGGAGTGGCAGGCTAAGCTGAACTCCAACCACTATTCCCCTCACAATTTTCTGCTTTTACCCTAACATTAGCATTATAATGAGGTTGTCGGGGAGATGCAGGAGGTAAAAAGTAAATGAATTACTCCCTGCTCTGTGGATTCTGAGGACTGGGATAAAATAGGCACCAGAGCTAAATTTGGTATGTGTGTGTGCTGGCGAGATGCGGAGGGTCCCTAGCCTTCTTAATGAAGCAGAATTTTTGCTGAAGACAGGCTTCTGTTAATGGAATTTGGCCCTAATTATAAGATTGCATTACAAACATAAGGGACCTTTTCATAGCCGGCTTCCTGCCATTATGTTCTCTGTTTGTTTGTCTGTGCTGTTAATGCTGAACCACGCATAGCAGTCTCTCTCTCTCTCTCTCTCTCTCTCTCTCTCTCTCTCTCATTTTCACATCCATTTCTTCCCCTCTCTCTTTCTCTGTTTCACTGCCGCCCTCTCTCTCTCTCTGTTTTTGCCCCTTGCTTGTCCACTTTATTCTCTGTGCTTTATCAAAATTATTTTCATGTCACAGTACAGATGGATTGTGTTTTGGATGACCAGTACAGAGCAATGGGGCGTGCTTCTTGTAATTACACTGAAACCTATTATAATCATCAATATCTGCCCCCTGATGAAGAAGCTTGGACCGATGAAATGGGCACTGAGGCCGTGATTATCTCACATGGACTCATATTCCAGTACTGACCAATATACAGTATATGTGCCTTAATGTCTGGTCCACAGTGTGTGAAGTTAATACATAATGCACAACACTTTTCTTGAACCTTGTAACACAACAGTGACAGGGCACGTATTTTGCTTGTCATTACAAATTCCATGGCAGTTCATTTCCGTTTTTGGCAGCTGTTGTATCCTGTTATGTACCTGTTTTTATTTCAGGCACACGATGACAGCTGTTTACTTAACAGCTTATGCCAGCCACCAGATTCTGAAATGTGCTTATGGTAAATGTCTTATAGTGAAGGCTGATATCTCAAACTGCAGCATGTACAAACCACCCATGCTTAAACACTCCATGGTGTTGACTGTTGGCATGCACAGACACTTTTCAGGTTTATCTGAGCTGTAACTAACAAACCGGTATAGTGCTGATGAGATTTATTGGAAAATAGTTCTTTTGTTGTGCTGTTTTGGACTGCAGCTCAACCTTGGAGAGAATTGTGAGTAATGTTATTGTCTTTACACTCTCAGCTTAAGTGTGACAAACTGTTTTCATCTGCAGAAGCTGAGAAGACTATTGCCAACTGTTCTTTTATCTTAATTGATTCTCAATGCCGAAAACAACTAGGAATTGGGTCAGCTGACTGTTAAGAGTTTGGCATTTTAAAGTGTAATCTTTGTTGTTATAAAATAAGCACCTACATGGACTGCAGAAAAGTGAAACAAGAGACATGAGAGACAGTAAACTATTGAAATACTTTAAATGCATGAACCTCTCTGAACTCTATGCAACTCCTGAAATATTTTTCAAATTACTTGAACAGGTCATATTTTTCAGTACAATAAAAAAGTCAGATTTTTTTGTTTTGTTGTACATATTCTCTTTTTATAATGGCTCATATTTGACAGACCTAAATGAACCATGCCCCTGAACTGACCCACATGTGCAAAAAACATTGGTCCACTTTCTTACTGGCGAAAGCGCAAACATTACTTGAAACAAAGTCGATTAAGATAAGTGTCTTGAGGTTTTTCTTAAACAGAAGAATCTCTTCAAATGCTTGTAAGGTCAGACACCTTACTGTTTACTGTGAACTGACAGAGAAAGAAAAATGTTGGTCTTTTCTGCACAGAGATTTTTCAAAAGAATTTTCTGGCATTTTTTTCTGCCTGGATTAAGTTTAGCAGGACTATATTTGTTGTGTGTGACATTAGATTTGCCAAAAAATCAACAGCAGCTAGCAGAGATATTTTTTACATAAACTAGAGTGGGTACAGGGGCAATAGCTGGATTTGAGGACGAACTGCTCGTCATGCTCTTCTGTTACCAAACCATCATTAGCATGTTCAATTCAATTCAATTCAATTTTTTCTTATATAGCGCTTTTTATAACCAGGTTGTCACAAAGCAGCTTTACAGTGTCCAGGTCCGAGCCCCTCGTGAGTAAGCCAAAGGAGACAGAGGCAAGGAAAAACTCAGCTGGAGGAAGAAACCTCGGGAGGAACCAACACTCGAAAGAGTCGGTTTCACTAAGTGTCCAGAGAGGTAAATATTGTTGGAAGAGAAACTGAGAGTCTGTAGTCCATAAACACCAGGATCAGGAGCAACAATCTCCGCCGGAGCTTTAGGCAGCGGTGTCCCCAGCTTGGGGAAGGGCCCGAGTGGAGCCGGGATCAGTCAAGGGCAGTTTCCCACGGAGATCAGTCCGGCAGTTGTGCAGCAGTTCCCCTCAGAGAAAACAGAGGAGAGAGTTAGTTCTGTTTAAATTTGCAGAGGATTGTTTATATCTGTGAGGAGTGCAAGTTATGACTCCGGCATATCTAGCTAGAGCAGCCTAGCTGGAAAGGGCAGAACCGAGAGGTATGATGGGCATGAAAGCGCCCTGAGACACCGGCGTACTTCCACTCCACTGTCACAAACCTGCGTGAACGTGAGGAGTGGTGGGGCGACAACACCGGTGTCCCAGTTTACTTGAATTTTCTGTGCCCACCGCCTCCCAGCTCTAACAAGAAAAATTAAATACAAAAAGCCTGACTAATGTGTTTTCAGCCTGGACTTGAAAACTGAGACTGTGTCTGAGTCCCGAATGTTGTTTGGTATAGCATTCCAGAGCTGAGAATGCTCTTCCCCCTGAGGAAGCTTTCATAATTCTGGGAACAAGTAAGTAGTCAGCACCTTGAGATCTCAGTGACCGCGAAGGTTCGTAGTAAGAGATAAGTTCACTGAGGTGTGTGGCCATTTAAGGCTTTATATGTCATTAGTAGAATTTTGTAGTCAATACGAAATTTGATTGGAAGCCAATG
>JBBIGA010000126.1:6942175-6954948 GCA_037576975.1 Alestes dentex
CGTAGATTACTTAATTTGATAGACTATTCATGCAATAAAAACCTTCAAATTACAATATTGTCTCTAGATGCAGAAAAAGCTTTTGATAGGGTTAACTGGAATTTTTTATTTGCAGCTTTACACAAATTTGGTTTTGGAAACTGGATGCTCGGGTGAGCACTGGCTCAATCTCGGCGGTCACTTGGCGGGGCCTGGCCCTCCTGGCTTTGTTGGGCCCCAGCTAGGTGGTGGGGGGCCCTTGGATCTCTGGGTCCAGGGACGGTCTGCCCTGGTGTGGCTAGACGCCGGCGGAGCCTGCGGGCTTGCCGTTGTGGCCCCTGGGGCTTCTGCACTGTGGCTGCCGGATGACCCCCCTCTGGTCTCTCCTCTGCCCTTTTCTGGGTCGGGGATGCAGTTGTCCCTGCGTTGGTTCTCCTGGGACTCCTGTGCCCTGGGGGGCCTCTGGATGTCTGGGGCCCGGGTCTCCTCCATGTCTGCCTCATGTCTTGGGGGACGGGGCTGTGGTTCCCCACACACACTATTAAACATTTACATGGAGGAACCTTACGAACACAAGCGCGCTCACACACACAGGTGTGCACACGGGTGCTTACATAAACACTATCTTGTTCTGCTGTTGCTTCAAAACATATTTTGTAATATTAGTTCTGTGTGCTGCTCAATAACATTTAACATTTAGTATTTACTGTGATTCATACAGATGTTGGTTGTTGCTGCAGTTTCTCTGCTGTTGTTTCTTCTTTTGTTTTCTCTTTTTGTCAGCAGGTTTGGAAGCAGATCATCTGTTTGTTTGTTTTTTTTCTCTCTCTCTTTATCCTCCTTCTCTTGGCTTGGAAATAGAGGTCAGTATGGACAAGGACACAATCTCTTCTTTGTCCCACAACAAACTTTGGGTCCTGGCAGCATAAGAGTGAAGTGATGTGTGTTTGGCAGGCTGGGAAAATGCTAGCAGGGCCAGTTAATTCATGAACTTTCAGTGGTGGAAGCTGGTGCACAGGAGCTTCTGCGTGAAAGGGAGCTGGCCACCACAGAGAGAGACTGTCAGATCCAAATGAGAAATTTTGGCCTCCCAGAGAGCCAGTGCAGGTAAGCAGAAATGTTTTCTCTTCAGCTCAGCTGTGTAGTAATGGTGCTTTTTATTTCTGTTTTGTACAGTAAGCTGAACTTTTGTTGGGTGACCTTGAGAGAGGAAATGTAATTCATCCAACTCATACCACACATCTACTGAAGTTTGATTCGAAGGAATATACTGGAGGAAAGCACAAATTGTGGCATTTGAGATACAAATAATTCCTTATATTGAAATGCAGTTTCTTTGTATTTTTTCTGACTTTGAAACAGATTGAAGCATACACTGGGTGAGAAGTCCAAAGGCCACACTGCCAAATGCCAAAGTCTAACTGGGAACAGAATAGTTTATTTGAAGGAGAGAGGATTAAGACTTACTGGGTTAATGAAAACTGACCCAGATAGCACACTTCCGTTGAAATGAGACTGATTCCATATCAGACAAAGAGGATCTTCAATGTTGATCCAGCATTGATCTTACCATTTGTGGATGGATTCAACAAGGATTCAACATTTTTTCAACACTTGTTTGGCAAAGGTGCTTTCAATGTCGGACATTTTCCGTAATATCAATGTTGATTCAGCATCTTATTTTCAATGTTGAAAAGTCACGTTCTATCACTGCTGAATTAAGTTTTTGTTACCATCGAATGTTCAATATTGAAAATCTGACCAAAAATTGTTTTAGTTTCAACGTTGATAATTCAACACTGACTATAAATCAATGCATTTAACCATAATTCAATGTTGAATCAATAACATGGTGTTATCTGGGCGACATATACACAGACTCTCATAGACGACCCACAATGTGGCCTTTCTTACAACTACAAATACATTTGATCATAAGGATAATAGACTCTTCCATGTAAGACTAAAACTATCTAAAATATTTATGTAGCATCTTTCATTTATTTAATTGCAGTACAAAGTGCAACATTATTATAGTATTTAATAGCAACATAATTATAGTTGAGGTCATAGCGCAGAAGTCTGTTTCTGTCCAGAGTACTTGGAGTACCTGATGAAAACCCATTCACACACACACACATGGGTGAGAACTAGGGCATTAACGACTTCAGATTTGATGACGTCACCACACAGACACTGCAGAGGAACACAGGCGTCCAACAATGAGCAACTTTTATTGAAGTTCTCTGTAACATTAGCCTTCGGCTTGTAATGCAGCCAAAGGACTCACATCTTTAATGATGAAATTAAGAAGCAGATCCATGATGTGCTGTTCTTTCTTATCAGTCAGAGGCTTTTCTGTAAAGCTCTCAGCATCCTCTGTACTGGACGACTCCTTGCAGTGCTAGCATCACCCATGTTAGCTAGCGGATGCCGTTTCAGATGCCGTACAGAATGCCAGTACTTTTATTGTACTTTAACATTAACTTGCATATTGTGCAGGTCACCGTGTTGTTTGTGTGTCTAGAGTGAAGTATCTCCACACATGTGATGTGTGTCTGTCTCCTCTGCTGCCATATCTCGTCTTGTTGTGGTCTTGTGTTTACACACACCTCTACATGCCAACGTTACCGCCCTTTTTATGAAGGGACTATAATAATTGGTTAAGTCAAGGAATGCTTGTCAGCGTAAGCCAGTCAGAGGCAGAGATTGCATTGCATACAAGTGCACTGTCACGCTCGGGCCATGCCCGCTCAGGAAGGAAGCGCAGGCGCAGACTTCCATTCCAACCCGATCTCACGACTTTTCGTGCAGCCATCACGACATAAAATGTAATCAATATACGTGCTGCGATCACGCTTTAGGGCTTTTTTTCATGCTGGGACAACGCTTCTCTTTTTCATGCTAGGACAACGCTTCTATTTTTCGTGCTAGGACAATGCTTCACTACTCTATGTATTTTAAGGCGCACCGCATAACAACGCCAGTATCTGCGCTAACTGGTGACTGTTGCAGTTTAGGGTTAAGGTTAGGGTTAGGCTTAGGGTTAAGGTTAGTTAGGGTTAGGGTTAGGGACTTTTCCCATCCCATGGCATTTCAACCTGTTTCAACCACTTTGCAAACAACAACTCATTATTTTTCTCCTACTATACTATTACCACTGATACTGGTGATGTTATGCAGTGCGCATTAAAATACATAGGGTTGTGAAGCATTGTCCTAGCACAAAAAAAGCCCTAAAGAGTGATTGCAGCACGATTTGATAACATTGTATATCATGATGGCTTCACGAAAACTCGTGAGACCAGGTTCTCCATTCTTCTTTTCTCTTTATTTATTAATACAAACAAAGGAGGCACAAGAGCCAAAACTCAAACAAAGGTGGAACCTGAACGAACACAAGCCTAAGGTAACTGTGAGGGTGAACAGACAACCATAACTTAAACAGACAGACTATTTATACATGTGAATGAACCACCACCATCTAAACCTAATTATTATTTAATCCCTGGCCGGCTGAGAACCTTTACTCCTAGAGCCGACCAAGGATACCACACCCAGTGTCAAAATCAGAGTCCTCATAAGTCCTGTCCAATGGCAGCCTCTAGCGGCTGCCGGCTGTGGACATTACACGCGCGCACAGAGAGAGGAAAAAACACACGGCTTTTCTGTAAATGCCCTAGTGATAACATGCAAGCTCCACACAGAAAGGAATGAAACCCCGGACCTTCTTGCTGTGCGATGGCAAAACTACCCAATGCACTTCTGTAGCATTTTTATGTCAAGTAACAATTTCTATTCATTCAGTATTGTTTAGTTTAACATATTTGGAAATAAATAAATCTGTATACATAATGTGCCTTAATGTTTGCCAAACAGCATGTTTACGTTATGTTAAGTTCAGTAAATATTCGTTAAAATGTGCACAAAAGTTGATCTCTTTAGAAGATGTGTTCATATTTTCACTTAGAAAATCAACAAAATGTCATTTAACCAGGAGCACATAAGCTTTTGCAAATGTCACACATACACACACATTTTCATGGTTCTTTCTGTCTTTACTGACAATTCTGTCTGAACTTTCCTCAGGCTTTGATAAAGTAGTCACACTGTTACACAGTTCAAACAAGTTACACTGCAATTAATTTGTCAGATAAGCCCTTTAATGACCCTCCCTCCCATGTTTTAAAATGCATATAAAGTGTGACATATGTCTTTGCCAATATACTGATCTCCACTCCACTCCACTTACTGAGATCTAGAGTATGGGTTCTATATCTGCCTCTGCACTTGCTTAGCCCAATAAAAGTGATTAACATTAAGCCACAAACAAAAATGACTGCACATCATATATAACCTTAGCTAAAGGTGATGTAAACAGGCCATGTGAGCAAGTGGCATGACCTAGCAATGACCTTATGATAAACAAACCAAATACAAACATTTGTTAAGAAGTAAAAAGACTTGCTAGAGGGAAAGAGGCAGTATTGTTTTAAACATTTTGATTTTGTGTTCAAAACTGGGACAAATATCCTTTCTTGTCCTTTTTCTTGTGTAAATAGTGTGCACTCTGCTTGGGGACTTAGTGATAACTTTCATCAAGAGCACGCATACCCTGGGAAAATGGTTTTTCATTTTTGCTGCAAGAAAAGTTATGGAAAAGAGCCAGTTTATGCTTTAAGACCTCAGTGGAATTGAGTTAATTAGTTATATTTATACACTAGAGACCTTTTCCCCCTGAAAGTAATTATTAAACGCTATTGATTTAAGTCATTAATTAATTCAGTAAATATACCCTTTTAAAAGATTATGAAAGATTATCAGCTTACCCTTTAGACTACCTCATCTCAGGCACTACATGTATTAAGATTGTAATATGTTTTTTTTTCTAATCAGCATTCATTATGTTGATGGAGAAGTACACTCCCCAAGAGCTGTACAGCTTGACTGCATCACTGTTTAAGGCTCTGAAGTATTTATCTTTGAATCTGTCACTTCTGCGTGGTACCATTATAAATGAACAGGGCAACACAGACACAGTATAGTGGAAAAATCAAGCCATTTTTCATAACCGTGAGAATGTGACTGGATGTGTTTCTGGGTCAATGATAGTGGAGCAATGAACAAGTTCAATAAGACTCAAGTGCTCTTATCCAAGAATGCTGAGGTACTTGTCAGTGCTCTGGGACTTTTAGCTTGAAAAGTGTTGCCTAAAGTATGCAGCCTCCTAGACTGCTTGTATGTCAAGTATTTTCCTGTGACCCTTCACACTTAAACAGAAAGGGAAGAGTTTCTTAGGTCTGTGGAGTAGAATTATAGTGTGTGTGTGTTTTTCAGCCCTAATTTCTAGAACATCAATGAAATTATATAGTTTAATGGAGACTGCCAGAGAGACCTTTGGCTCTGTAAGGTGCATGACAAAAAGGTGAATTTTTTTTACATTTTTTAAAAATATTTCTTGCTAAGATGTAAATTTAGAATGGTCTCCAAAACAACCAGTGAACCTACATGTCTTCTAAGTGTTTAAAGTGTTTATATGGGATATTCCAAATTCTGATAAAAGAAAGAGAACTATTTTGTTTTGCTGTGCCCTGCAGGTGAATGAATGGAAAAATACATTTTAGACCAAAACCCCTTAACTGTGTTCCAGACAGTCAACATAGGTGTTTGTGAAATCTGTGTTGGTTACATCCTGCTTCTCACCTTTGCACTTGTGTGCGTGATTGACTCTGAATGATTAATTTGCCATTAATTTACTCTCGTCGTGTAAACAATGTTATCAGTATCAGCGCTGTCGATGTTGATATGAAATGATGTTGATATGAAGAGAAAGTAACAAAACTAAAACAACAGTGTAACAAAGTCAAAAGTGTGTAGATGTCATGTCAAAATCAGAATCCGATCAGAATCAGAATGTCACAAACTATTTATTGTCACAAATTATCTATTATAAATAAAGTTTTCTGATTCTGATTCTGATTCTGATTCTTATGATAAACTATCTACGTTCATCTGAATTCTGTTTTGTGGGTGCTCTCATCCTAGCTGCGTCACCTTCATTGCACAACTCAGGCATCTTTTATGTAGTGAAACACAGCAGCGCACAGAAAGCTCTAATTTTACATACTCATCCATTCTCTGTTGCCTTTGTTGACAAGTTTCCAGCCCAGTTATTCTCTGATGAGGGGACAAAGTCAAAGCCTCTGAATGTATCATAGCACAGCATTAGGTTTGATACAGTTAATCCTTTTTTATTTACTAGGTAATTAACTATTTGCAAAGCTAGATAAAAGTCCAGCTTGATAAACTGTTGAGCTGAGCTTTGTTTTTGAGTCCTGAGATGGCTCTAATGCTGCTGCTAGAGCGTAAAGTGCTGATCTAGCTCCTCTTCTGGCATGCCAGTTCCCCAGCCTTTAAGAAATCAATAGCATTTGAACTCTTGCCACCACAGCCAACCACCATCACCCCACACACATTCACACACACATTCACACACACACACACACACACAAACACACACACACACCACAACATATCAATCTGCTCTGCAACCAGCTCAAAAATACTGGTGACTGATCCAAATTGTGACACCGGCTGCTATTCACGGCTTTTTCTTTCTTTTTTCCTCTTTGTCTTTAGATGCTGAAGACTGGTCAGCCAGTGTGAAGTTCAATTCTCACTCTGCTGCCTGCTGTCCTCTGCAGATTGTTGAAAGGACATTTGTCAGTGTTGACTGTGAGCTGGTCAGTGGGTGGCGAAGCGGGTATTCTGTAATGGTTACTGTGAAACAGAGTTGATCAGGAAACTGTGCAGTGTGCTGCATAGACTTAACACAAATAGGCCATTTGGTATCAGTTTCGCTAAAGCCCCATTAAACCATATAACTGTCAACAAATGTGTCCATACAAGTGAAGCTGTCTGGAGACTGGGCAGTAACTGTATTTGAAACATCGTTTTTCTATTGCTAAAGTGACCTCAACAAGGGCGCTACATTTTTAAAGGATAAACACGATAAATCACTGCCGATTGCCCTGGCTAGACCCTACTGTTGTTATATAGAGAATGTTGTGTGCGGGATAATGTTCTGCAGACAAAATGTTGACAATGCTCCAAAGCAAGCCCCAACAGGGTGATAAAGACCCTGGCGCTAGAGTGAGGGCGACATTTCCTGCTGTACGATATGATTAGGTTTGAAACAGCTGTCATTAATCAGAGGCCATTATACAAAAGTAATGACTGTCCATTGACCACAGTGCTATGAGGATAAACGATGTTGTAATGTAAGAGACAAGGAGTATAATGCGAAGCACACAGTTGTAAACCTCACGCGGTGGTGTTCTTTGATTGTTCTTGCCACTGTGTTGTTAATTCTTGATGAGATATTTCTCTCTCTCTCTCTCTCTCAGCCCAACCACCTGTCTTGTATCATTTGTGTATGCCTATGAGCCAACTGTGTTCAGCATTTGGCAAAAGATGTCTGTGCTTTCCAGCAACAAGTGTTTTTTAAGCAAGCTGAGTGATGTACAATGTGAATTGTGCTCTGATCGATTGATGCTGCTGATGGCTGTTTTGTTGATGAAGAGTGAGCCAAGCTTGCAGTGGCATTACAATATTAACACTTCCCAAAGTGATTCTGGGGGTCACCTTTAAGACTTGCTCTCTGGGCAAGAGAGATTGTTTTTACATGAGTCTGATGTAATCCTAGTTCCTCATCCTCAGTCATTGGCCCACTGTTTCTGTATATGTTCAAATAGATTAAAATTCATGCAATGGATTTCACCACACCATCCTATTCCCATTCTGCCCCCCATCCCTGCCATGTACCATTTGAGCAAGGCAGGAGCGAGGAAGAGGAAAAAAAGAGGTAGAAAAGCAAGACTGAGTAGGCCATTATGGAGCGAGGAGTGTATCCTCATGAGGAGGCGGCAGGGTTGAGATGGCCTAAATGAGGGAACCGCCGTGGCCATTCCTGGAGCCTCATTACCTAAATGGAGAGCCATCCGTCCTGTCAAGGTTTCTGAAAATCTCTTCTGACACGATTGCCTTCCTCTCTCCCTTCTCGGCTTAGAGCTGTCGGATGAAGGGAGGAAAGGAGGGGAAGGAGAGAGCATGTGAGGGAGAAAGAGGCAGCATGGAAAAAATAAAGAGAAACAGGTGCTGGCTGTGTGGATGGGCGAATAGCTGGGGAAGATTTGTGCGTTTGGTACAGTAATAAGATCTTGATTAGGACTGGAATCTGCCGTCAGAGTCCATGAAGTTCTCCTAGACTGATAGTGTTTTTGCCTTAGCCAAAAGAGCTCATAAGCACCTGTCAGGATTTTCACTAGAAAGCCAGATTTCACGGGTAAGAAATCACGGGTTAGCTTGAGCCTCGACTGACATGTTTGCATCCGATGTTCACATCTACATTAGCCTGAGAGTTTTTACAGACATTGGGGTGTAATCGTACAATATCCATTCAGTGAAATACTTAAAAGTTCTAACAAAACATGGCATAATTGACCATTTCTTGCTCAAAGCTCTTTAGAATATGTGGAGATGTTTGGATTGTACAGATAACTTCCAGTCAAAACAATTGTGTCAGTATAAGAAAACATATTTAACTTTATTTTGGTTTAAGTTTAAGGAAAAGTTACTGTTGTATGTACAGTCTAGTATAAAGAAAATAAATCCTTTCCACCCACTAGCTAAGACTCTCCTTTTCACACAATACCACCTACACTGGAAACGTTAAGGCTAGCACATGCTTCCTCATGTGAAGCCAGCAACTGCATCTTTTCGAACTGCCGCTAGTGCAGTGTCATTGGACAGCTCAGCATGCTCGTAAGAGAACACTAATGGATAATTCTGTAATTTCACCCA
Source organism: Alestes dentex (assembly GCA_037576975.1). Lineage (NCBI taxonomy): Eukaryota > Metazoa > Chordata > Actinopteri > Characiformes > Alestidae > Alestes > Alestes dentex. The sequence goes on from JBBIGA010000126.1 coordinate 6,951,017, forward strand.
GCAGACCTAACACAGAACATGTTTAGTCCTGTCTTGCCCACACTTATGTCTTGTGTTTCCTGTTTTTCGTTCTTTGTATTGCACTATGGTCCTTGAGTGGTGTGGTTTCATTTCACTGTGTACAGTGTAAATGGTTCCAACATCTTGACTCGACTTGATATAATTGTGATTAAATATTGTAGTAAAACAACAGTTCTTGTTATGAACATTTTTGTCCTGAAACAGAAACAAAATTTATATAGAGTCTAAGTTGATAAAGTTAATATAGTATAGAGTCTAAGTTATAAAGGTGATGGAGTGTTTAATTTATAATGTACATTACTTTTGAATAGTATACAAATGTAGAAGTAATAACACTAGACATCTAAGGGGTTGCTAAAGTTGGTCATTTGAGAAGTGATGATGCCTTTATCCAGATGGTTGCTTTTGTAATACCTTTTTACTGCTCATATTTATTGTGCTAAAATGAGATTCTGAGAAGAATGACTTGAGAGTGTGACTTTGCTTCCCTGTGAGTCAGCTCACTCACTCATAGGTCCCATAGCTGTTACCAAACTGTTATGCTACTAAACAGATCCGGAACCAGTTCTATGAATTTTCTATACCTGAAAACCTGAAGCAGAAAAAAAGCGTCTATGAAGTACATTTTGCTCTTATGAAACTAATTATTCATTAAATGGCAATGAATAATTTTTGGTGGGTAATTTTTTGTATATATAACATTAATAATGTGTGACAGGGCTATGGATTGATAACAAGCAAACTTCAGTTACTTTACTGTTTCTAAACTTTAGTAATCAAGGATATCTGCTGTGTTTTATCCAACACACTGTTTGTGGCGTGTTTATCGCTGGATTTTCCTGGCACACATTAGCCCCTTCAGCTGGTAGCTTGTGCTGCAGCTTACAAGGGCAGAGGAATATGGCTGGGGGGAGGAGAGAAAAATGTTTTTGTTTTCATGAAGACCCTGAAAGCCATTTATTCATTTTTCTGTACTGATACTATTCCATGTTTTCATTCCCAAAAGCTCTCTCTCAGATGCTTTTGGAGAGAAAAATATGTGAAAAGGAGGTTTAGTTAGCTGGATTTTTGGTGAGGGTTGAATAATTCTTACTTCATCACGTACTATCTGTCCATTTGGCAAATAATTAAAGGGAATTTTATTTTTCAGTTTCAAGAGGCAAAACACAATATAATTGGTTAATATAATAGGTTTGCTAGTGTGAGGGGCATGCTTTCTTTGTAGACTGAAAAGCACCCGTGTTTGTCGCTCTGGATAAGAGGTAGTGAAAATGTAAATGCAATACTTTGCAATGTTTTAAATGCAGTCAAAAGTCACTACGTTTTGATGAACGCAAAACAAGAATTTTGTCTGTCAAATGTGCTATGATTAATTGACCAACGTCTAATATTGTGTAGGTCACTGCCAAAACAGCTCTGACCTGTGGAGATATGGATTCTGAAGCTGCGCTGTGGTATTTGGCATTAATATGTTAGCATCAGACACTGAAAGTTATAAGGTGGTTCGGACTGCTTTGTTCAGCACATCCCAAAGATGCTTGGTCAGACTGAGATCTGGGGAAATTCAGTCAACACCTTATCCATTTCTCATGTTCCGCAAACCATTTTTGCAATTTGGCAGGGCACATTATCTTTCTTAAAGAGACCTCTTCCATTAGAAATACCATGGCTTTGAAGGGGTGTAACATCCACATGAATGCCAGGACCCATAGTGTGTTCTGGTGCCTTTTCTTTCTCAGGTAAGCGAAGCACATGCATCTGGCTGTTCACATGATGTAGAAGAAATTATGATTTATCAGACCAGGCCACATTCCCCAGATGCTCCATGGCCAGTTCTGATGCTTTTGTGTTCATTATAGGTACTCTTGGTGATGGACAGGGGCTGGTATGGACACTCTGAAAGCCATGCAGCCCCATACACAGCAAGCTGTGATGCACGGTGTGCTCTGACACCTTTGTATCATAACCAGCATTAACTTAGTTAGCAATTTTTCCTCTGTGGAAGTGGACTAAAAGGGCTAACTTACGTTCCCCACATGCATTGATGACCCTTGGGAGCCCATGACCCTGCCACTGGTTTATTGGTTGTCCTTCCTTGGACCACTTTAGGTAGGTACTAACACCTGCATACCAGGAACACCTCACAAGACTGACCCAGTTAGCCATCACAATTTGGCCCTTGTCACAGTCGCTCAGATCCTTACAATCGCCCATTTTTCTCTGCTTCCAACACATCAACTTCAAGAACTGACTGTTTACTTGCTTTCTAATTATGTCCAATCCCTTGACAGGTGCCACTGTAAGAAGGTAATGATTTCACCTGTCAGTGGTTTTAATGTTATGGTTCATCTGTGTATTTCTCTTCATGTTTTCTTAAGATGATGAATTACACAGACTGTTTTGTTACTGTTTCTGTTTCTTATATAAATATGTCTTCTTTTGATTGGTTTAATGTTTTGTGTCTCATTCAAAAAGCAGACCAGGCTGAAAAGGTCATTGTAAAAGGGCAGGGTATATACGAGTAAATATGTGAAAGGAAAAGCATTGGTTTTTGGGGAATTGCAAAAACAATGAATTCAGAAAGGGCTGCATCTTATTTTCCATATGAGAACTGTCTAGAATGGGGAGTGAGCAGTATATTTTTTAAACTATAACAATATTTACATACTGCGTTAAAATCCTAGATCAAAAAAAGAGAGGAAAATCTAGTTGGTTTTTTTTTATGAGCCGTTTGATTATCTATTTCTGTGTGTCCAGCTCTGTTTATTGCAATGTAGGGGTACTAAAAGTTCAAACCCACAATTAAGGCTATGCAGTAAATTCCAGTTAGTTAAGGTTTGTACTTGGGTCAGGGTTGACATTTTCTGTGTTGTTCACATTTCACTTGCCTTCCTTTTTGCAGAATTTCTTACAAATACTTTGAGATTATGTTCTAGACGGAGAGCGTATTATATTATGTATACAGACGAGCTAACCACATATACTCATCCACAGATGCCAATAGAGGCTTGTGCATAAATGATGCAGTATTTTCAGTGCCTACAGCAGAGGTCTGGAGATTTTGACTTCAGTGAAAAGGCTATGCTCTCTGCAGCAGATAATTTCAATGCTGCATTCACTTTCCTTACAGTGTGGCGCTGTCATCAATAGTCATTTGGAGCAGAGATGCTTTCCAAGGCACTGGATGCAATGAAGATTCATAGCTGCCATTTGATAAAAGGGAGTGGGGGTGTGGGGGGAGAGAAAGAGAACTGCACACATAATCCATGGCTTCTCTCCTCGGCACTGTGGCCTTGTCTGGCCATTGAGGCGAGGGAAAGAGAGAGCAAGAGGAGAGAAGGAGGGAGGGAGGGAGCTGGTGACAAATCTAAGCTTCAGTAAATGGGTGTGATCTAGAATATGGAGGTGACACGTGGGCCAATCCAAGGCCACCCCTCATTTCTGGAGGATATATGGCGGTAGCCAATCTCAAGAGGCCTTAGGTGGAGCTATAGCTGCTCTAATTATGCTCTTGGTGCCTGTTTCCCTTTTACACTGACCTACCCAACTCTTACCCCAATTCATTACAACAGAATTGGACACATACTGATCCCGGCTCAGTGTGAAAAAGTAAATTCTACTAACAATTTTAATGATCCCTCCTGCTATTACCCCAGTCATTCCATTATTAATATTCTCCAGCCACTGTCCACAGATCAGTTCTACACCATACTGATTAATGGGCACACGGAGTTAGCATTAGAGAATTGGATTGGGGTTTTGTATTAAAAATGTATGTCCATTCACTTGTATTTTTCCTTTTTATTACTGTTGTATTCATTCACTATATATTTGTAATGGTATAAAGCAATCTGCATGATTGTACCATTATTAATAGACACAAGAAAAGATCTTGATCATTATCATCCTAT
>JBBIGA010000126.1:6958785-6983333 GCA_037576975.1 Alestes dentex
CCCTTTCTTTCTGAATTTGAATCATCCTATGGGTGGCATGAGCTTAAGCAGAAAAAGATGAATGAATGTAAAGAAACAGTTTGCTGCAGGCTAGCTGCATTATAGAATAAGTGCACTACAGTCTTATGCACTTTTCTACCAAAGATTTAATCTTTTTTTTTTTTATCTTTTTCAGTGAGAACTGTGGGATATCTGACTGTATATTTGAAAGTTTATTTTCTGCCACTGAAAGTATAGTTTTTAAATACCTGAAATATGATTTTCAGGAGTATGCAAATTTGCAGTATTTGACAATCAGCTCAAAACACTAGATCAATTCAAAGCTTTGCTCTTCGACCAGCTACACATTTTTATAAAGGTCCTGTCTATTCTGTTTGTTTTGCGCTTTATTTTATATAATATGATGAGTACTGCCCAACTGGCAAATAAAATGCAGTCCTAACTTGAATTCCCTAAAATAAATGATTTTATATATGTGACAGAATGCGGAACATTAAAGATATATTTCATGATTTTTCCAAAAATGTGTTTGATTACCAGGTATCCGTATAAATAATTCAAGCCTTTCTTTAGATGACTTTAACTTACAAGATAGGCTGTTATGTCTCCTCAGGCAAACAGCCCACATGCGGAAGTGTTTTATCAAGGTAAAACAGCAGAGAGGCACGACAGAGAATGTATTGAGCCATACTGATAAGTGAAACGCCCCAGTGTAATATTTTCTTCTTGAGTGCACTGAATCTTTACAAAATCTTATGTGAGCCATCTGTTCACAGCCACTTCACAATATAAGCCATCTTTATACCATTCATTGTGGAGTTTGGCTGTATTTCAGATTTACAGTAGATGATAATGAGTTAGCTTATTTGGAGAGAAGATTTGTTGACTGTTGCTGAGATTAAAGGCACACATACCATTTATCCAGATTTGGCATTTAAAACTAATTAAAATTTAGTCAATGTTTCTCATTATTTCCAGTCAAGTAAGTTTGTCATTTCAGCCATATCCACACAGTACACAGTGAAATGAAACAATTTTCCTCCAAGGCCATGGTGCAACACATAAAGAATGGAATCACAAGACCACGTAAGTCCAGACAGGACAAAATATACAGTGAGCAGCGAGAGCAATAAAACAACAGGACAAGACAACATTTGGTGCTAGACACACCTGCTGCTAGTTTCTAGACTCGTTCACTCTTGTACACACTCCCTCCACTTTGACCTTGCTGCTTGCGAAGTCTTAGTGTTACTTATTTAATATTTGGAGCTGTGTTCTTTGATTGACATTTCTCTGCCTTTGAGTCTTGCTGGTTTCCTGCTTTCTGATTAAGGATTTTATTTGATTGCCCCCAATAAAGCAACTTTAAATGTACTCTGCCTCAAACCTCCATTAATTACACCAGAGGTATGTTTTTCTACTATTTGTATAAATATTTACTTACTACAAGTAAAACTGTATAGAAATAAGTTGAATAAAGTCCTAATATTTTATTCGTACATTTATAGTAGTGTTGTAAAGGGAAATATTAGATTTTAGATTTTTTTTGCAGAGCATCATTTAAAACCTGCAGTCTTTTGAAAGCAGTAGACAAATCAAGCCCACATTTAGAACTGAGCTGTTTGAGCTGCATTTCTCCTGATGCAGTATCTAATATGCTGTATGAGGCCTTGGCCTCATTGGACATAAAGGCTGAATTACAGTCTATTGTATCTGTGGATCTTTGCTCATAATCAAAATACAAAAATGTCACTAACACAAACAGAAAATGGTGAAGAGCTGATCTTGAATGCATTATTGCATGTCAGTAGGCAAGCCGTATTACAGATGGAAAAAGTGCACTCTTGTCCTGTCAGGCTTTATTGAAGACATGACTGCCAAACAGTAGGAGTATCTATCTGCCTGCTGTCATTTTATAACATAAAAGAGAAAAAATAACTGGCCTGGAGATATGTACACGTACCTCTGAATATGTGCTCTTGAACCCACCAGCACGTGTGTGTGTTTTTGTGCAGTTCCATGCATGTGAGAGTGTTTGAGGGGCTTAAGGTGAGTTATCTTTGACTTTCAGCAGATGTTTTATGGCCTGTGCTTGGTAAGTGCACCAAACTGTCAGAGTGCTTTATCGTGCCGCTTTTTCCGTAAATGCAAATACCGGGCCAGAAACTTCCTCATCACCAATCTCCGTCATTCACGCTCAAGTCTCAAGGTGAGAGAGAGCACACTCAATATCTTCACACTGATTTTTCACCAACACTCTGTGAGTAATTAGGGTCACACTGTGTGGTGCACTCTAGATAGCTATTTTGCATCAGTGGACTTTGGCCTATGCAATGATGCCACTCACTTTCGCTCATATCTTGTCTGATGTCTGATTGCAACTTTTCTTCTGTTTGCAGGCTAGTACTAATAGAATCATAGAAATATTTTGATGTAAAACAAAAATTATTGTTATTGTCCCATCCCTTTAAAAATATGCAAACACTACCATAATGGTGAGATAGCTTATTAGCACTGCAGCCAGAGGTTAGAGAAACTGAGAAATCAAGAAATCACTCCCACACAAATGAGCTAAACACTGGTCCTTGAAAAAAATGCAAGCAGTGAAGATTTGTAGAATTTATGCCAATTACTAATGCACAGTAAGTCCTCCCCTGTAAAATGACATGCTTTGTTATATGCTGTGAATATTCTGGCAGTTGAACAGAACTACTCACAAACATGTATGTCATCCTCTGATGTTTAAGTGAGGATGTTCTGATCACTTAACAAAGACAAAAAGGGCAGTGACAGCTAAACAATGCAAGCTGCCACACAGTTCATTAAGTGACATTCAAGACTCATTTAGATCTCATGGAGATACACTGGAGAATGTGTGTGGAAGAAAAATCCAAATACTTTGGACATTCTGAGAAAAATGCTGATAACACTATAAACTCCTAATTATGCCTCATGGTTTTTTTAGTGCCAGTGATCATAGAACAAAAATTTAGTGCTGAATTAGTCCAGTGGGGGTTCTGGTAATTTTCGAAGGTGAGGAACTGTCTGATTTGTACAGGATAAACCGTTCTCAAGTTTTTCCCTGAAATATCCCAGATGTTCTGGATCAAAACATCATAGCCCAGATGTTTGCTTCAGGATTTAATATTAAACAAGCAAACAAACAAATACCAAATTCCAGTGAATATCAGATATAATAGCATTAGACTAATAAACTGGGTTCATTACTTAGCTAATGGTTCAAACAGAAACTTCATTGCCTTGTGAGAGGTACGTATTTTGCTTTCCTTCTCCTTTTCCTAGAATTGCTGTAGAGTAGCATTACAGTAGTCGTAGTCCTGTATTGAGCCTGAGGATAAATGAGCTGTTAAGCTCCATTCATGTCTTTGTCTTCCAGTCACTAAAATAAGAGCTCCTATTGTCTGTCACCTTATTTTGTTACCATGGGGTTAATTCAAACAGGATTATACCAAAGGAGCTCCAGGTTCGACAAATTACAGAAGGTAATTCACTCTGGAATTTATACCGGATTAAAAGAAGAGATCCTGTTAGTAATCTTTTAAACACAGTTTCACTTCAGGTAAAACTAATCCAGCTTAAAAGGGTTTTAGACAACTGCTTTCTTTAAGTTTTTAATATTTTACATTTGTAAATCTTTAATATTTAAAGAAATTGCTTTCCATATGCTCACTGCATGGTGTTTTGATTTTTCTTCTGCTCAAATTTCCCACACATCCCCCACACGAATGTCACTCAATGGACTGGTAACAGCATTACTATGCTGGTATATTCGAGCCCAGTCTCACGAGTTTTTGTGACGCCATCACGATATACAATCTATTAAAAAATGTGCTGCGATCACGCTTTACGGCTTTTTTTCATGCTAGGACAATGCTTCAGTACTCTATGTATTTTAATGCGCACTGCGTAACACCGCCAGTATCAGCACTAACTGGTGACTGAGGGACAGTAGGAGAGACATAATGAGTTGATTCCTTATCGTTTTTGTTTGCAGAGCAGTTGAAACAGGTTGAAAGGCTGTGAGACGGGGAAAGTCCCTACCCTAACCCTAACAGTCACCAGTTAGTGCTGATGCTGGCGGTGCTATGCACTGCGCATTAAAATACATAGGGTAGTGAAGCGTTGTCCTAGCACGTAAAAAAAAGAAGCGTTGTCCTAGAATGAAAAAAAGGCCAAAAGTGTGATTGCACTGCATTTCTGAATAGATTTTATGTCGTGATGGCTGCACGAAAAGTCGTGAGATCGGGTTGTATATTCTTTCTTTGTTGTGGTTTTCCTCCTTTAAATCAACAAAATGACTGCATGCATGTCAGCAATTCTTTTTGACTGCCAATGTATTTTCCTACACATAAATGAACTATATTGTCATTTAATTTGTTTTCAGTACATTACTTTGCATGGGTTTAACACAAAGAGTTTTTCTAAAACAGGAGCAATGAAGTTCATCACTGGAAACATTTAATACTTTGAAAGCAGCAAGCAAACCATGCCCATGTTTTGAACTGAATTTGAGCTGTGTTTTTCCTGCTACAGTTAGTACTATGCTGTAGGAGGGCTTAGCCCGCATTTGATCATGAAGAAATCAAAGTCTAAATTCCATCTCAATCATGCCATTAAATCGATCTCTCTATTCATGACGGGGCGGCGGAAAGACTGTACTCTCTGTGCGGCCTAATCAGCTAACTTGCTCTCTCTGATGTGTGAGGTCCATTACGCAACTCTAACTGTTGCTATTGTGTTGATGGGCTCCTTTTATCCCCTGCTCTTTTGGCAATCCAGCTCTCTGGTATAATCCAATCTGATTGGCTTGGCCTTGCCTTGTTCTGCTGGCTGGGTGTCCTGGAGGCAAAGACCTCCATCCCTCGAGCAGAGATCAAATTAATGCAGGGCTTGGGAAATACACCACTTTGCACCATATAATGGTATTGGAGATAAGGCCCTACAACAATGTCTCGCCAGTCTTTTATCTTTCTCAGATAGAAACAGCCAATCTAGCATCCACACTTCAAATTACAGAACTTTAAAGAAACAGCTAATGCAGTGCTAGTTAAGTATGATTTAGTGGTTTTAATCGTCTCAAATAGATTCATTAGAAGCCCACTGAAAAATGACAATATGACTTTGTGGTGAAGATAAGCTTGAGAGGGGAGCTGAACATGAATACAAGAGATGATGGATGATGCCGATGCCGCTTTTTATGCTTAATCTTGTTTATGTGGAAAGAAAAAACCCTTATTTCCCATTTTTGCAGTTCATTTCTATTTTGAAGTAAACATGGGAAAAAGTCAAAGGTGCAATACCTGTTGATACTGAATGTAAATAAATCAGGAATAAAAATTACACGAATAACTATGTAATTAATTAAGCATTTAAGTGATTCTGTGGTTAGAATCTTATCTTTTGATGTGAAAAATGGTGTTCTACATTTCTGCCACATTTTCTACACATTTTTGTTATTAATTGTGTGGTTCATTTGAATAGTACAGCAGAATGAAGGTAATCTATCAGTTTAAGTCTATGGCATGGCAGTGTTCTATATGTGAATAATCATCATGAATCAGTATTTCTAGTATACTAGTTCTGTCTTAGAAGGCTTATGTTTTCCCCCTCTGTGCAGTGTCAATATTCTGTTGTGGTTCTCTACAGCTAAAGTATCTCCCCAGGCAATGGAGAGTTCCACTTTTGACCGCTCTGATTTGATTGTGTAGAATGTGTTCGGTGGCCCTAAGCAAGACCCTGCGTCCCTCTGATCTCTCCTCACGCTTTTTCATCAGTCCTCCAGTGTCCATGAGTGAGTGAGAATGATGGGATGAGAATGAAATAGATAGAGGCGAAGATATATGTGTATGTGTGTGTGTGTGTGGGTTTGTGTGTGTGTGTGTGTATTTTAGTGTATGTGTGTGTGTGTGTGTGTGTGTTTGCGTGTGTGTGTGTGGATTTGTGTGTCCTGTAGATGAAACCAGGCGTCTGCCTAAAACAGTTTTATCATATTTGGCATCACATTGTGTTAGGATGCCTCTCTCTCTTTCTCTCTCCCTCTCTCTCTCTGACAGAGAAGCAACATGTGTGTGTGAGAGAGAAACACTTTCGTTTAGCTTTTTATTCTTGTCTCCATCGTTTTCTATTTCTCACACATACTACCTCTGATACACTTTCTCTCTTTTACTCATTCTCATGTTCTTTCTCTTTCTTTGCTTCTCTTTATCACTCATTCGATTTGTGCTCTCTTTCTCTCATTCTTATGTTCTCACTCTTACTTGTCATCTCTCACTTTCTCTTTTTCCCTTCCTCTCTCCTTTATCCCCCTCTCTCTCTCTCCTTTTGTTCTGTCTCTCTCTTTATATATCTCTCACACAAAACAACCATCTCTAACTGACATTATGATGAATTTTTTTTTGCTGTGTCACCATAGGGTTTTTTGGTCCAGATTTGACAAAACATCATATTGTCTCTTTAGGTTAATGTTTGCGTTATTTTTATTTTTGAAGCACCAGATGTGCAGTTACACATGAACAGTTTAACTTGTATCACCAACAACAATGGTGGACATCTGGTTAAGAAGATGAAGTGATGAGGGTTACAAGATGGGTGTTTAGAAACACACACACACACACACACATACACATTCACAAATGGAGGAGAGGCCTGTAATTCTGCATTTTTTCTCACTCTGTAGTCATTAAAAAAACCTGCAGTCTCAGTACAGCTTTCATCTGTACTGCCTTCTTTTTGGCCCCTGCTTTTGATGCTTCAGAAAGAAGAAAGTGAGAGATGGTAAGTGATGAATATGAAAATTGCTGCAAATCGTATGAAAGAGAAGCTAAGTGAGAGCAGGAGTGGGAAAGATATAATAAAAAAAGAAAAGTTATGTTGGGTATTGCACAGAGATTTTGGAAGAGAAGTTCCAGCTTTTACTGCAGTACTGCTAATACACCTTCACTTTAATAACTAAAGGTATCAATGAAGGTCTAAGCAGTGCTATTATAGAAGAACCACTTTTGGTTTCCAAAAGAACCTTTGGAAACCTAAAGCAATCATGTATATGAATTAGATGTCTGAGAGAAGAAACCTTTTTTAAAGTTTAACCCTCTAAACCCCATAGTGGTCTGTGCTGTAATTCACTGTAACTTACTTGTAATGTGATTTTAGGTGAATTCTGACAGAAAACAGAATTATTACAGCAATGTTATTTACAAATTATGTGTGGATAACTACACAGTTGAATGGATTACACATTCCTTTTTATGATGGTCATTCCAAAGATGCAGTGAGACAGATGCACTGCATTGTTTTGTATGTAAGGAATCTGATTGAGTTTTTGCTAGATTGCAATTTTTCTAGATTGTAAATGTTTTAAGAGGTATATGTTCTAAAATCTTTATTTAGTGTTTGCATTATAAGTATAGCTTTACTGAAGGATGGCTGTTCCATGGTTAACTTTTGAGTTCCATCATGAATGAAGTAACTGATAGGCAAGTTATTCATTGATTTATGCTAAATGTGTGTACGTTCTGTAGAACTATCCTGCTAATCATGTATCTATATCATTCAACAGTCACAACTAGACCCTAGCAAATAAATGTGTATTAGGCTTTTTCTCTTATCTGGCTTCAGTCTTTCAAAGCATTTAGCAAACATTACAGAGATATGACATGAATGTTATAGCCTAATAGGATATCCATTGTTAAGAAATGATATATGATCTTGTTGTAGTTAGTTAGTTAGTTAGTTACTCACGCCTATCCTTTATTTATAGAAATGATTTTTGGTAATATGTGTTTTCATTACAGTTACATTGTCAATGTCCCTTGGTTATGCTGATCAATTTCCCTTGTCTTTTTGTTTATGAAATTCAAACGTAATTGTCATTTTTCTGGTTATATGATAAAACGGTGATCCATAAGCCTATAACTGTGAAAATGTTCCGACTCCACTATGGTTTTCTAGATATCTGCTGATGTCTAATAGGTTAAAGAACCTCTATAAAATGGATTTTTCCAGAATTGTATATCATAATCAAGGAACCATTTCACCATTTTTATATGAATAGTTTATCAAAGTGTAAATTACATCTCTGAACTTTATATCTAAGGTGCCTCTATGCATGGCTGACAAATTTTCTGTGATATTTATTTTTCCTTTTCATCAATTAGAAATTTCTTCTTGAGATTTGTAGAAGAAAAGGATACTGACTTAGCAGGAGTAGAACATCCAGTAGGGCTCCGGGAGCCAGATTATGAAGTATATCCCCCATAATCATATAAATCCAATTACTGGCTCTGTGCATTATTGCACTGTAAGCTTGTCTGTTCCCTTAGACATGAGTCCTCGAGCGATCGGCTGCTAGGTCATGAAATGCAGAGCTCTATAGCATTAGAAGTGGTCAAGCCCAACTGGTTCACGCTCATGACAAACATTTATTAATTTGCATATAAAATATGATGTGTGGTGCAGCTTCATATAGCCTCTAAATCTGGGAAGTGCTCGAGTGATTTATTGATTGTGCGTGGTAGATATCCACCCTGCCATAGCCATGTAAGCTGTAGTGTTATTGCTAGTCATTAATCAGGGGTGACAGAAACAAACTGCACCGAAGTAGCTTCTACACACAAGTCAACCCAACGCAAGACAGAGACAGACATAGATGGATGAAGAAGAAGAGCAAAAGAAGAGGAGGAAGGCGAGAGGAAGAGAGAGAGAGCATGGGTCAGGAGGAAAAGGAGATGCGGTGCTATGACCATGATAAAGTGCTTCTGTCTGGAACAGAAAGGCAAATCAAATGCTGGAAATGTAACAAATTTCCTCGGTGCCCTCCTCGGAAAGATGGGTTTACAGTAATATTGTACAAAGAATGCTATCACCTTCCGCTGAAAGAGACTGTAGCATGATGAGTTGATGGAACAAGTGCATTGATCTTTTTGTGCTCTGCACTGTCATAGAAGGTCAGGGGTACATCTCTGCAGTTTCTACCATCTCCAACACAACTGCCATCAGATACTGGCACTACAAAAACTGACCTATTTATGCACCGTCCACAAATGCTACAAATATGAAACTGTACACAACAGCAAGAAAGCAAACTTTATTTGGGACAGGGCTGCTCAGAGAGCGGCCCCCAACCCAATTAAATAACTTATTAAACAGTTTTAATAACAAAATACTGCACAAAACATTTATAACATCCATTTTTATTGATACAAAGTCTGCCTACACTGTCAGAAAATGAATACTGAATTGTCACTGGGGTGCTGCCTTCAAGCCTAACGTTCTGTCAGTAACTTAGGGAACACAGTTGTACCATATTCTGTTGAACTGTAGTATTTTTAAGCTGCACTGAGTCCACACATCCAAATCCTGTCTGAGACCACTCTGAAAACAGGAAGTTATAGAATTAGCAACAATGAAAACAAAGAATGTTATGGCAAGTAAAGCAAAGGAGATTCTGCACAACTTTTAAGTAATCATTCAAGCCAGTCAGCTTGCAGCTTCTGTTTGGGTCGAATGTGTTTTAATAACACTCAGCAAAGTTTGTCCAAACTAGCTATGCAGTAAGTGAAAGTGACCATTCTGTCATAGGTGAACACACCACAGCACACAGTGTGAACAGCACAAAATTCTTCCTCTGGATTTAACCCATTCACCAAGTGAAGCAGCGGGCAGCCTGGAACACAGCACCCAGGGGAGCAGCAGTGTGTGTACCTTGCTCTAGGGTACCTCAGAGGTACTTAGCAGTCGTGGGATTCAAACCCACAACTGCCTGATCGCAGGGTGAATGCCGTAACCACTAGGCCACCAGCTGCCATAGCTATGAAATGCAATTGCAAGCAGAGAAAACAAAGGTTAATCATCTCTCTCTTCCTAAGTTAAGATATACTTATGTGTACAACAGACAGTGGGAACAGTTTAAGCCACGGCGCCACTCAGTGTCCTCTGGACTGGACGACTCTCTGCAGTGCTATGTTAGCTAGCGGATGCGGTAACAGTAAACGCTGTTTCAAGGCTGGTAACGTTTACCAGATTATGAACTGCATGGTGGTTGATAGTGTCCCTATCATATAAAAGGCGTGATACGGCTTCATGTTTATAATTACAAAAAAAAACAAACCCAGAGACTATGTTAGTTAAAGGTAAATGAGGGTTTGCAGCATTGAGACCTTTTAATACAATAGAGATAAAACACAGGAAGACTAATTTTAAAACTACTAAAGGGCTTATTAATGCTTTCAACTTTGTTTATCAATAATATTAATTAGGTCATGAATACCTTAAAAATCAGTAATAAGCAGGTCTAACACCTAGATAACAAGAACAACAGTAAGGTTACCTGCTTTACCTTGTCTTATATGGATATATTCATCAGTGTACTATTGCCCTTTAGTTCATATTGTGATTTTAACATTGTTTGCAAACTAATTAGTACTCATTAACAAAGTATTTTTCAACCCTTCTTAAATTCCTTAGAAATTATTTTTTTATGCTGGGGACACTGTGTTACTGGATGTAAAAGGCTGGAAACATGAAGCCTTTTTATATGATAAGGATGTTATGCTACTGGACGTTATTGGACATAAATGGCTGTTTGCAACACTGCGCCTTTTGTATTCATAAATACAATGCCACACAAATCATAGGGGCTCTATGTTATTGGATGTGAAAGTCTGTTTGAGTCTTTGTATTTGTCTATTAGTGCTGTAAGTGTAGAGATTGCATTAGGCTGGTGTGACTCATGCCCAGACACAGCAAAGACTGCACAGTATTTTTCACACCATGCTGTTAACTACCACACACACTTAAGAAACATCACAGATGTGATGGCATGGGCAGATATACTGTGGCAACTGGATACAAATACACATTTGCTGTAAACTGAAGTGAAACCATGTAAACTTCATGACATCTAAAGTATTCAAGAACACTATATTATAAGCAACTGGATAAGATGATGTAACTCCAGTAAAAAAATTCTGTAATATTATTGAGGCAATTCACCAGTGCGAGACATAGTTGAAGGAAAGTTGGGTATTAAATTGGCTTATATTATTTTTACAAAAAAAAAAAAAAAAATCATCTAGTGACACTCTCAAGAGAAACAGCAAAAAAGGGGGCCTTCCAGCGAGTGTGAATGCCACTGTGCAAACATAGTGCACAATCACAATGTTTCTGTGATTATTTTTTTTTAAGTAAATGATGCAAAGCCTGTCAAACATATTCAGTAAAGGTATGTTGCTAAGGTACTGTGTACTAGAAAAATGGCTTATGACATGCATCTAGGTCACTATTTGTCTGTCAAATAATTGGCTACAACACATCAGGTATAATATGATAAATGCTTTGCAAACAATAAATGAAAAATAAATGAGTGGATTAGCTAGCCACGTAGCATATGGAATTTGAATGAACTTTTGTGTCTGATTAAAACTGCAAACAAGTCAGACAAGATACATTTTCCTTCTGCCTACAGAGGATCTGGATCATCTAATGTTAGTGAGAAACTGCTGTTTTGTAGTTGCTGGTTCCTGAGAGACTTCATCTGGAGGATAACTGATTCAATCTGTTATTTAAATTTAAGTCATAAAATTAGCTTGTCTTTCTTGTGTTTCTAGAGAATGACTTTTTGCCCTCCCCAGTCAAAAAGGGGCTCTTGTGTGCCTGGACCCTGGGGCTTTAGCCTCTTTTAGCACAGATAATTCGGCTATGCTCATAGCAGTCACAAAGCAGCAGTAGTCAGTAAGTAAGTAAGAAAGAGAGAAAAGACAGGCCATACTGCCTGAGCATTATACAATCTGTCCTGAGTTCATCCTGTTCCTGCACTTTTCAGTCAATACCTGACACTATGACCTGAGAGGTGGCCCAGTCACGTCACTCAGAGATCCTTCAAGCCAGTCACAGTATAGCACAGCCTTTTGAGAACCAATGGCACAGCAGAGCCTGGAAAAGTGCAGCTCCAGCACAATGGAGTACAGCAGGGGAGTGGGTGTGGGCTATGTAGGACGCTGGCTCATTTTTGCTTTGGTGGAAATGAAACCTCTGAAACACTTCTCAGGCACCATGTCAAAAGCAGAAGCTGAGAAGTTAAAACAGACAATTAACATCATCTAACAGGCTCCCCAATGTGAGTTTTTAAAGAGTATGATCTGATTTCAGCCTACCTGATTTTACTCATTATGGTATTCCTAAAAGAACTTCCACTTTTTTTTTTTTTGTTTTTTTTTTTGCTATGCCACTTTGCTTTCATCAACTTCTCTCCCTGAACTTCCTAGCACAGGCCTGAGGGCCCTGAGAGGCAGACTGAAGGACAGGCAGCACAGAAGAGTGAAAGGAGAAGCAGCAGAGAGAAGAAGACAGCGGAGGGGAGCACCCTTTGTTCTTGGTGGGGTGTTTTTGTCATTTTTGTGAATATTATTAGCACCTGAGCCAAGGGCGAGATGAGGATGTTCTGTTTGAATGTACTAGCCATGACTTCAAAAATGACATTGAGGTAGATGGATGTCTTTGCTTAGCTCATATAACCTGTTTAGTATATAGTGATTAGCCTTCTTTTAAACAATTCACACCCATTTTGACTGGATGGGATGGTCTTCAGGACACTCTTAAAAACAAATGATTCCCTTATACACATTCACGTATATGTCATGTCCTGTCAGCGGCTGCTAGAGGTTAAGACTTTGATTATGAAGTGGGTGATGGCTTTATGAGTCACAGCTGGGTGTTATCAGAGTTATGAGTTCGTGTTTTGTTATTGGTGGTGGGTGTTACTTGCATTTACTTGTATTTAAGGGGTTTGTGTTTCTGTTTAGGTTTTTGGTCAACCGTTATGCTGGCTCATTTTGTGTTTCTCCTTGCTCCTTTTTGTATTTGGTTTCTGGCCCTTGTGCCTGTGTTTGTTTTGTGAATAAAGTATTGTGAGCATGGAAGTCTGCCTAAGCGCCTGCCCTCATTCGGGAGTTAACCCTTTAAGCGCCAAAGTCGCAGAATTGCGACAAGACGTCATCATGAGTAAAATAGACTGTAGTTACAAATATCGTGTAATATAACATTTGTATTCCCTACCACTAGTTTGCAGACATGTAGTACTTCGATTTAAGACCAAAATTACGTCATCTTCCTTTTCAAAGTTTTGAGTAAATAGCAGTGGAAACAAGCCTTGTGTCATTGGTGCGGAGGCAGTCAAAGGGCATTACGAGCCACATAGCTCCGCGGGGCAAGCACCAATCCCCTTCAAACTTCACAGGCTGATAGGACTCCAGGAGACCTTTCCAACGAGCCCAAGCACAACGCTCTGCTATGGTCCCGTGCACGCAGACCTTCGGAGCGGCATAGCTCCACGGGGCAAGCGCCAATCTCCGTCAAACTTTAGATAGGGCTCGGTGAGACCTTTCCAATGACCCCTTGTTTGCCATAATAGCCCCCTGTGATCCGGAGTTATTAGCCAAAAAACGTTCACCTCGCCCAGCTGTCCCATTACTTTTGTCCCCCACGGACCTTCCGAGCAGCATAGCTCCACGGTGCAAGCACCCAGACACTTCAGACAGATAGGACTCAACCGTTGGAAAGGGCTGGAAATAGCGATGATAATGGTGGCTGGGTTTTTTTGAGAAACGAAGAAGTGTATCGGGAATGGGTCAAACACTTTGATGTATAAACGTCATAATGGCATCATAATATGCAAATTAGATGGGTATATTTATAGCCCACATAAACTTCGGGTCTTTTCCAACATTTTTCTAATTTACAGTAAGTCTCTATCTTTAACCCCTTTAAAGCCACAAGCTTTTGAAATATTTATGTCAAAATCCATTCATATGGAGCACCGGCCAGGATGGACACTACTGAGAGGCAGCCAGATGGGGCCCACAGGACGCTTCTTTTCCGCTGCTTACCCCTCCTCCGCCTTTGAGGTTTTTGGTGGGCCCGTTGGCACCCCGGTGGTGCGCCCTAGGATGGGGGTACTGTTCTCAGAGTTAAGAGTTCATGTTTTGTTGTTAGTGGTGGGATTTTGTGTTACTTGTATTTAAGGGGTTTGTGTTTCTGTTTAGGTTGTTGGTCAACTGTCATGTTGGCTCGTTTTATGTTTCCCTTTGCTCCTTTTGTATTTGTAAGCATGGAAGTCTGCCTAAGCGCCTGTCCTCATTCAGGAGTTAAGGGGAGACATGACAGTATATGCTTCTACATGACCCATAACAGTTTAGCCCGCCTGTTCACGATGAAGTTATGAGGAGTAAACCAAAATGTTCTAAACAAGGTTCAAAACTGAGTGGAACAGAAGATATATCTATATGTCTTTAAAATAAAAATGGTATCGAGGGGTTGGAAATGGTAATGTAAATGTAACTTTTTTGGTACATAAACAACAGTGGACCCAAAAAATAAGGGTAACTAGACACTAAAAGAAACCAATTAAAACCAATTAAGAAACCAGTTTTTAAAAATTTATATATTGCATGGGTCTGTTTAAGGTTATATATAAAGCCATCATAATGCAATGCATCATTTGAATGCTTAAATGGTTATTGCATGGCTAAATAGTATTTTGTAGAAGCTGTGTATGGTTTGTTAAAGAGCATTTTTAAAATGTTTCCACCAGAAAGGGTTTTCTTAATGTTTTTTTGGTATAATAGCCTATATGTTTCATTTGCAGCTTTCACTGGAATCGCCTTTTAGTGTCTAGTTAGTGTTTAATTTAATGTGTGTTAGTGCCTTTCAGTCTGGCTAACCAGTGAAGTGAATTGATTATCCTCTCTTGAGAAGCCTTATATATTGCTATTAACTTTCCATTACTTCCCATTGATCATCTTAAAATACTCTCAGTCCAGTTTGTTTCCATCAACATCTCACAAAGCTCCTCAGCAGTAATTACTTCCACTTTGGTTCTCAAATATTTAAATGTAAGCCCTTGCTATTTTTCCTTCTGCCACTGCAAGTTCACTGCAGCTCTGGCAATATGAGAGATGATTGTTTTAATGGTCTATGTTTAGATCCATGTCAGAAAACAAGCTCTGAATAGATGCCATTGCAAGGAGGACAATATAACCCCACCTGGACTCACCTTGAAGCTTTGGCCTTTGCTCCTTTGAGGCTACTTTATTTCAGATTCAACTTTCAGATATAAATTCCCTGCTACGGAAAGACCAAATGTACAGGAGGAAAGCCTCTACCATTATATAATTAACAAAGAAACTTATAGCAAACTGTAATCAACAACAGAAGTTTCACAGTTTAGTCTTCCACTGTTGTGCTCTGTATTTGGTCATCTTACGGCAACTGTATCTTCTAAAGCTCTCCCCTGCACTTAAGTATGACCTTCTGACAGTGTGAAAGATCTGCCAGCTGCCCTGTCGGACAAAGGAGAAAAATGAAACTTATGCATGAAGAGTTCAAGTTCAAGGAAGAGAGAATGGTTAAGTATAGAGTAGATCTTTCTTCTCTCATTCAGAGAGAATATTTCATTGCGAACACTGTGTCCCTTGAGGCTGGACCATCTCGTCCGATCCCACAGAAGAGCTACTGTAGCACAAATTGCTGAAAAAGTTCATGCTGGCTGTGATAGAAAGGTCTCAGAACACACGGTGCATCACAGTTTGCTGGACACCAGTCAGAGTGTCCATGCAGACCCTTGTCCACTGCTGAAAGCACCAACAATGGACATCAGTGTAAGAGCACTGGATCATGAAGCAATGAAAGAAGGTAGCCTGGTTTGATGAATCATATTTTCTTTTTTTTTTGTCAAATAAGTTTTATTTGATCATCAAATAACCCTGCTATAATTACAAATTCCAGGATTAATTTTCTGATATACACAAAACTTATAAAACAAATTAAAAAAAAAAACAGAACACACATTGAATCACATTTTCTTTTAAGTTAATTGATTCTTCTTTTGTGAAGTTTTATATATTTCTAATGACTTTCCATTATCCCTCATTGATCATCTTCTTAAAAAAACAGTTTGTTTCCATTGACATCTTGATAACAAACCACCTCAGCAGGATTTACTTGGTTTTTGGCTATTTCAATGTAAGCCTTTGGTATTTTCCTTTTGCCACTGCATGCACATCTCTGATATTGCTGACAGCACATCAGATGTAGCAGATATTACCCTAGCAATATGAGAGAATTTTTATTATTTTCTTGATTCCCAATATAATGGTCCAGATTTAGATGCATTTCTAAAAACAAGCCAAGCTTTTGCAGTTCACACACTGTTCGAAGCATTGAACTAAGTAGTGTCACACTTTGCATTAATATGTTGCTATGGAAGTCATCCCAACAGGTGAACCTATTGGATCTTCTCTATGTATTTGGGCTTTTAGATGAGAATAACTAATGCCAATGGAAGTAGGACAAAAACATTTGAAGGTTGAAAGACGGTTACTCCCTCTGCAGTCTGGCTCTTTGGACCTTTGGAGCACCTTTATCTCAGATACAACTTTCAGATAAAAATTCATATTAGCTTTGAAAATGTGTGCTCAACATATATCATGAACAAATGTACAGGAGGAAAACCACTGCAATGAAATCAAAAGCAACTTGGAGCGAACCATAATCACCAATGAAAATTTAATGTTTCGGTCTTCCACTATTATGTTCTATATTTCATGGGCTTTCTAACATGTTAAGGCAGCTGTATCTCCTAGAGTTCTGCCCCTGATCTGTTGAGTGTGATATGCTGTCAGTGTGAAAAATCTACGAGCAGCCCTGCTGGACAAAGGAGAACGACAGACTTACGCACGAAGAGTATAAATTCAAGAAAAAGAGAATGGCATAGTGTAGCTCTTTCTCCCCTTATTCAGAGAGAATATTTTATTGTGAACACTATGTCCCGTCATATGGGAACTGTGACAATGAAGAAACCTCTGATGGTTTGGCTGGTACTGAACACTTGAGGAGGCTGGACTGAGCCAGCTAAGTGCATTTTTATCTTGTTCAGGATGTGTTCTATGATGAGTAATGAGCACATATTTGCACTTGTAACTGTAATTGTTTCACTGTACATAACCCCTCTGCAGATGCCAGTACAAGCCAACTCTCCTTCAGCAAGCACATTCTTAAATATTAAGTGCCAAAATAGGTTCTTTGGAGAAAAAAAATCAACTGAAACCATTGAATGCTTTAAAGTATGACTGCAGTTTCACCTAAAAACTTAATATATGAAGAGGTTTAAAGTGCTACAGACTAATTCTATAAATTGATGCATTTTTCATAGTATACCTTGTTGGGAGTTGGCTTTACTCTTACAACAAACATCACAGCTATATTATGACTGTTATCTTGATAAGAGAGTGTTTGTAACTTATTTGTAGAGAATATTTGTAAACAAACTGGTTACAAATTAATATACAACATCGTGAAACCTTATTATAAACACACAGATTAACAACAACATTAAAACCATTGATAGGTGAAGTGAATAACATTAAATATTTGGTTACAATGGTATCTGTCAAGGTATGGGAAAAAAGAGTCAAGGGCAAAATAAACTTTGTCATCTCAGCTGAGCCTGGTCTCACGAGTTTTCGTGCAGCCATCATAAATACAGTGTAATCAAAATATGTGCTGCGATCACAATTTAGGGGTTTTTTTCGTGCTAGGACAATGCTTCACTTTATCATGCTAGGACAACGCTTCACTAGCCTATGTATTTTAATGCGCACTGCGTATCATCGCCAGTATCAGCAGTAACTGGTGACTGAGGGACAGTAGGAGAGAAATAATGAATTGATTCCTTATCGTTTTTGTTTGCAAAGCGGTTGAAACAGGTTGAAATGCCTTGAGACGGGGAAAGTCCCTAACCCTAACCCTAACCTTAACCCTTACCCTAAACCTAACCCTAACCCTAACCCTAACAGTCACCAGTTAGCGCCGATACTGGTGGTGTTACGCACTGCGCATTAAAATACATAGGGTAGTGAAACGTTGTCCTAGCACAAAAAAAAGCCCTAAATTGTGATCGCAGCACATAATTTGATTACATTGTATTTCGTGATGGCTGCACAAAAAGTTCTGAGATCGGGTTTCTCATCTATATACATTTATACAATGAGACAAGACCACGTGGCTCCAGATTTTACGGACTACAAAAAGACACACAGAATACACATACATAAATAATATAAAATAAATATATATATATGAAATCTATACTAACAAATAGAATATGTACAGTTTAGTGCAATGGGCAATTTTTCACATCCAAAAATTGTGCAAATATTGTGTCAGTGGTCAAGTGGAGAACAAACAGAATACTGAAATGTAATTATGTGCTTTATATGGGCAAAGGATCATCAACAGATCTATATAGATAAATAGGCAATCAATACAAACTACAGTAATTCTGAGCCAGAATTAGGCATATGTTAAGTAGCAAGTGAACAGGCAGTTCTTGAAGCTGATGTGCTAGGAGCCAGGAAAAATGTGCCTGTGTAAAGATCTGAGCAACTTTAACAAGGGTGACTGGGTCAGAACACCTCCAAGATGGTGGGTCTTGCGGGGTGTTTCTAGTGCGCAGTGGTTAGTACCTACCAAAAGTGGTCCAAGGACGGACAACCGGTGAATTAACAGGTTCATGGGTGTCTGAAGGCCCCATGGCAAATGAAGGCTTGACCATCTGTTCCAATCCCACAGAAAAGCTACTGTAGAACATATTTCTGAAAAGGTTAATGCTGTTAGTGATAGAAGGGTGTTAGCACAACAATACACCTTATTACACTGCAGAATTTGTTCCAGAATGTTTTCAGGAACATGACAAAGAGTTCAAAGTGTTGACTTGGTCTCCAGACTACCCAGATCTTAACCTGATTGAGCATCTGTGGGATATGGAGGCCCCAGCCTTGCAGCTTACAGGACTGCTGCTTGGTGTGAAATACCACAACACACCTTCAGAAGTCTCGACAAATCAGAGCTATTTTAGGAGTATGAGGGTGATTTACCTAATATTAGGTGGGATTTTAATGTTATGACCGATCAGTATATGTTTTGTGTCTACTGAAATACAAACACTTAGGCAGATAAAGATATCAAAAGCGTTAGGAGTGATGCCATACACCAGGTAAATGTTCAATCCTAGTCTTGGAGTGTCATTCTCGAGCACAGTTTGATGATTCCCCTAATTAAACGCAGACAATAAACCTGTCAATTACCAGAGAAGTGTGTTTGAGCTGGAACTGAACACAGACACCATAGAAACACCATTAGTTGCCTAATCAGAAGGTTGTGGATTCCAATCCCAGGACTGTCAGTGGCATCACAGAGGTTACCTTGACCATCCACTCATACTACTCCCCGAGTGCTGCATCGCTGGCTGCCCACTGCTTCACTTGGGTGAATAGGTTAAATGCAAAGAATGATTTCACACTGTGTGCTGTGGTGAGGTCATGCATCACAAAAAGGGCCACTTTACACTTTATTTTTGGAGCACATGTAAAGGCTTCATACCAGCTCAAGGTTTTTCCTAGAATCAAATGTCCAAGCCAAAAAACATTCCTTGGGAAACTTTATTTTAAAAAGTTACTAATGAACTGAGAAAGTTCATTAAAAGGAAAACATCAAAGTGCATGCTTTCATGAAGCACATAGTAGAGAAAATCATTGTTTTGATAATTGAACATAAACCATGAAATAAAAATCGACACATCCATAGCGCCTGGTAGTAGAAGACAGGCATGGTTACATGGAGATCTCTCATTCCTTCTGTCGGGAGGTTTTTGAAGCTTGCAGTATTTTGCAGGTGCAAGAGCTGTGCTTACACTTGTTTGAGTCAGAAGTGAAAAGGCTCCTTCTCAGCTTTAATATTTTGAAGGCATTGGTGCTGCTGCACGTATGAGTAATCGTCAGTGTTTACTCTGATATCCTGCTGAAAGTGGAGCTTATCAGTCTCTCAGAGAGCTCCAGCATCTTAGTGTTACTGATCCATGAACATGTGCACTGCACATCACACATTACTTAAATAAGACAGTGCTGCTGTCTCCATGACAACACACCCTGCTGCAAACACATTGACGATCGGGAAGACGGAGTAACTAAGATTAAACGCAATTTAAGACCAAATCTTGAAGTCATTATTTGGTTGCAATTACTACATGTACATGTGCTATTTTAAACCTGTCTTAGACATTATGAAAGAAACTCATACATGGACCACATTAATACAGTTTGAGAGCCGTTGATGCTGCTGCGGTGACAGTACAATAGAAAATGGAGCAGAAAGCTGGGACTAAAAGCTGATGTCAGCTTCTGAATTTGGAGGCTGGTCACCCTGCTGTGAGGCAGAGCCATCTCTAAGTGTTTTTTTTTCTTTGCGAAGATCTAAATTTCATCCTCTGTTCTTAATCTTAATGCTTTCAGCTGAGCACCAGTGACCCATTACTGCTTTCCGCAAGTCCACAGCTTCAGATTTACTCAAAATTACTCATTATGCCAAGGACTAAACTGTGTGGAATCAAGGTCACTCTGTTAAATTCAACTTTTAAGATATGTGCATCTAGAAACAGAACTGCAATGCAAGCCCACCTGAGAACAGGCCTGTGGTCAGTCTTCTGGCACACACACTGATCAGAGAGTTCTCTGCATCTATTAAGCACAAAAAAAGTGTAAAGGCCCTGTTGTGCTCAAGCAATCATACGCTGCTCAGGTAATTACAGCATCTGTTAAGAGGCTCACTGATTGTTTTTCATCTCCACATGGTCGCCATTCCAGAAAACCAATTACCTTGGGGGGGACCACTGCATCACCATATGCAATTTGATGCTGTTTTCTCAGAAAGCCAGAAAAACTCTGTAACAATGGCATAGTAATTTTAGTCTGTCTCACACAGTCCTCCTGATGCCCATTGTTATCAGCATAATACATATCCCTCTGTGTTCTAAGTAATTAAGAAGAAAAAAATAAAAATTTCTTGAAATTTACATGTTTATAATGCATCTCCAGGAGAGGTTACTGAAATGTAGAATGCAATAAGGTAGTCAATGACACATTTAATGAACAGCTAACAAAAATCAGTGCAAGATAACAAGAAACAACCAGGCTGAAATTGTTTTAAGCTGTCATTTTGGTTTAATCAGCAACACATCATTAAATGTGTTTTTGCAACTATAATTATATCACATTTACAAAGTAGATATTTCTGCACTACTAAAGAAGTGCAGTAGAGTGTTGTTCATTAATGCACAAGGGCAGCCTTTTTAACAGTATGGACTGATGTGCAGCCTACAACAGTTTTCACAAACTAGTAGCTGAACTGGCGCATGATGCACTTGAATAGTCTGTGAAGGCCCATCAGGTCCCACTTAACCCACTAGTTTTGGTGGGTGGTAAAAATAAAGTAGGATTAAACACAGTACTACTGTAGTTGGCACACTTTCAGCAGGTTTACAATCTTGTAGTAACGTTATTTTGCTTTGCTGTTTATTATCTTTTTTCAGCAGCTAACAGAAACACACTCAGGCCATATGTCGTGTCCCGGCACGATGAGGCTATTTTCTTTGTTTTCTTTTTCTTTAAGGGTTTTGTGTATTTGTATTGTTTCGTGTTTCTTTTTTTTTTTCTTCAAGGGTGTTAGATTTATTTTTGGCAGACCGTGCCCTGGGAGAGAGAAGGTTCGGGTGGCTCCGCCCCTGGCCAGCGATTGGCCAGCTCTTTGGTAACGAGCTGGAAGGGTGGAGCCTGGGGCCTTTGAAGATGGCAACCTCCAGAGTTTGGTGTGCTGGCTTGGGGGGATGAATAAGCACTGTTTTTAGGTACAAAGAAACTGTATTGAGGGACTGTTCGGGTAGCTGCTGCCCTCCTGGACTGACTCTTGGCTGGGACTTCACATGAATGGATCTTGAGCACTGATTTCCAAGTCCGTGCGGCGAGGATGCGAGGAGGGGGAGAAGCAGTGGCTATCCGGCCGCGGTGGCTGTGTTTGTGGCCGTTTCTCTGTTTCAGGTGCCGGTCAGTGGTCGAAAAGGATGGGAGGACCGAGCGAAGAGAGACGGAGGGAAGCGGAGGCGGGCAGAGAGATGAGCGAGCAGCACTCAGACCCCTGCGTACTCTAGCTGGCTCAAAAGGAAGTAGCTTCTGCTATCTGGGTGCTTGTGGCTAGCCCTTTGGGGTTGAGTTGGGGTGAGAGGGTCTGAGGTGTGCGATCTGTTTGTCTAGAGACACTGAGCTGCGTGAGAGGAGCAACGGACGGATCACGTAGGCTGATCAGCTGGCAGCGAGGAGGAAACGGTGTGTGGCCACGAGGGCTGGAGAGTGAGGCAAATTCACTGCCTGCTGGTGGTGCATGGGAGTCGGTGTGGGACGTTGCAGCATGGCGAGAGCGTGTGGTGTGAAGGAGTTGGGTTTTCCTCGACAGAAAGATCGCTCTTTCTGTTAGGGCAAGTACAGTGGACAGGGCATGGTCTGAGGTTTGGGGTTTTTGTTTTTTCTTTTGTTTCCTTTGTGTTAGAGGGCCTCATGGTGGGAGCGTGGAGGCACAGGACTTTAAAAGTTTGATTCATTTTTTGTATTGTTTTATTTATTGTCTCGTCTTAAGTGTGGGTTTACTTCTGGGGTTTGCAGTGTGGGTAGTGTGATGTGTATGCCCTTGGTGTGTCCAATCCCTTGCGTGTGTGTGTGTGTGAGCCCGAGGAAAGGTGCGGGTCCACTCAGAGTGCAGTGCTGTGAGTGTGGTGCTGATGGAAAGACCTGTTTTTGAGTGTGATAAATGTGTGAAATCTGTATCTTTCCCCTAGACTTGCTGTGCATTGGGTGGTTTACAATGGAGGGGGAACTGCATGAGGGGCTATGGTGACACTGTCTAAATTTTTCTGCAAAAAGAAATAAACTGTTTGCTCAGAAAATGTAGTAAGATTTGTTCATTGCTTGTGCTCCAGGAGGTCCTGAAAGGGTAAAATCAAACTTAAAATAATTGAACAAAAGAAAATAAGTAAGGACAGTTGGGGTCTGTTACCCTAGGCCACCACACCGTTTTATTTGGTGTAGTCGGCAGGATCTCCTTGAGTACAGCAATGAATGAGGAACCAAGTAACAGGAATGAGGAACCATGTGGCAGGAATGAGGTACAACATGACAGTGGAGGGCCCGGGTGGTTTCCCTGGTTCTTGGGGGGGGGGGCTGGATGGCCAAGTTTAATGGTTCCGCCAAAGCTCAGTTTCGGGAGTGGTGGCGGACTGTGGAGATAGGCATCCAGGCCCAGAGTTTGTCCACCATCCAGCAAGTCAATTTTGTATTAAGTGGCCTAGAAGGGGAGGCTAGGCGGGAAGTAGAGCTCCTAGTGGAAGGGTAACGGGACACAGCAGAAAAAAACTTGGGGTTCCTCGCTGGGGTTTACGGGGAGGATACCGGGCTGGCTAAGCTGAGGGCTGACTTTTTTACTTGTCAGCAGCAGCCCAGGGAGAGGGTGGGGTTGTTCATCCTTCGTCTTACATCCCAACCGGGGCGGCTACGCCCATCCGAGAACGGTACAGGCCAGTGCCTCCAAGTTTGTATCCTGAACTGTGTGAGCTTCTCAAAGCTATGCTGGAAGGAGGGGTGATGGAGAGTTCTAGCCCTTGGGCTGCCCCCATAGTGTTCATCAAAAAGGAGGTTTGGGTCTTGGAGATTCTGCGTCGACTACCATAAGTTGAATGCAGTGACCCACAAAGATGCATACCCACTGCCAAGGATTGAGGAGTCACTGACTGGGCTGGAGAAGGCAGCTTGGTATTCCACCTTGGAACTGGCCAGTGGTTACTCGCAGGTGGTAGTGCCTTTAAGCTAGAGTTATTAGCACTGTAATGGGCAATGGTAGAGAAGTTTAAGGACTACCTGTGGGGTGCTAAATTCGAGATATATATATACTGATCATCACCCATCACCATCACCCACCTGAAGACAGCCAAGCTGGGGGCAGTAGAGCAGCGTTGGGCCAGACAGCTCGCCTCATTTGACTGAGTTGCGCCACAAGCCAGGCCAGGAGCATCAGAACACTGATGCCCATCAAAATGCTGACGACATGGGGGGTCCTGAGTGGGCCGGGTAGGGACCAATGAGGAGTGGGCGGAGTGGCAGAGCCAGGACCCCGACGTGGCCCAAATATGTGAGTGGGTACGATCCGGGGTAAGGCCCACCCCGGAAGGAAGAAAAAAAACGTATCGGGGGCTGGCTGGTGCTTGCTGGAGGAGTGGGACGACCTGAAGGTTGTCTGGGGGTGCTGCAGCATCGCTCCTGGAGGAGTGGAGTAGAGCGATGGAGGGTGGTGGTACCTGTTGGCAAAATACATAAGGTATGGAGAGAGTATCATAAGGCTTTGGGGCACACACGAGGCCAACGAATGGTGTGGGTCCTGCAGGAGAGAGTCCATTGGCCTGGCCTGCAGAGAGACATTGAGCAATGGCAGACGGAGTGTGAGAAGTGCCTGTTGGGCTCCGGAGGAAAAGGTGAGTCTCCTCCTCTAGGGCCAATTGCTGCCACTTACCCCTGGGAGGTAGTATTTGCAAAAAGGATGGAAATGGCTGTTGTAAATACTTTCTTCCAGAAGAGGCAGGAACACAGGGTGACTTATAAGAG
>JBBIGA010000126.1:7012642-7028262 GCA_037576975.1 Alestes dentex
TTCCTCGCCTCTGTCGCTTCAGGCTTACTCACTAGGGGCTCGGACCTGGACTTTGTGAAGCTGCTTTGTGACAACCTAGTTGTAAAAAGCGCTACATAAATAAAATTGAATTGAATTGAATAATTGCATTTGCACCCATTACTGAGATCTCTCTAAGTGCTCCCAATCCAGCCTAGTCATACTTTCCAGGCTTTGGGAATTTAACATCTGAACATGCTCTATCCTAAGGCCTTGTGGACCAGTCAGACACTCCTCTCTAATGGTGGAAAATCAAAACAGACTTCTCCTCTCTAATGGTGGAAAATCAAAACAGACAAAACAGACTTCTTGAATATGAAATCTCAAGATTTCATATTCAAGATTAAAGTTTCTTCATTTGTCATATACACAGTTATACAAGTACAACGTGTAGTGAAATGTGCCCCTGAAACATCCATGAGACTAAATTAAAGAGAAAACAAAAGGCTAGAACTAAGTAACAAAATATACATCTAAAAAAATTGGACTGAATTGGATTTTTCAGCAAGGGTTTGTAACGGAACTGTCGGTTGTGGTGAGAGTTAGGCTTTAGTGTACACTTAGAAGTGAGAGATAGCAGTCATAAAGGGAAATGTTTGCCCAGAAAGTCAAGCCTGAGTTTCCCCAGTGGACGATGGATGCTATGCATGATCTCCCTCCAGCTGCCCAAGGGTTCAGCCGGCTCAGCCCGGCCCATCTGTCTGATCTGCTGCCAGATAACTAGGGCTTGGCATGACTTGCTCGCATCCCTCTCCAAATCACTCTCTGAGAGCGGGCGTCATGCATGCAGGGCGCTGGTCGCAAAGCGTGGCAGGACGACCGCATGCTCCGTTCACTAACAGTCTGCCCTGCTCACATAATAGAAGCACCACACAAATGCTTCTGTCACTTGGCATGGCCAGTGCAAAAGCTGCAGGTGTGGCTGACACAGGCAGCCTGTTTCCATTTGACATTTAAATGTCATGCCATGAGTGAACAAAATGGTCATTTTCAGATACTACATCTAAGTGTGTCACACAGTCAACTCTCCTGGTAAAAAATAAATAAATAAACTTATGTACTGTTTGATGATTTAGTTTTTTCTGTATAGTTTAACGCAAAGTCTACCATTGCTGCAGTCATATCAAAACTTCCTTCTTTTCTGTCTAATTTTATTTTACACCACTTAGCATCTCCACATGCCTTTTCATTAGAACAGCCTATTACTTGCTATAAAATGTCCTTTTCTTAACATGCATTAAAATTAAAATGTTTCCTACTCATGCTCTGCTTTTTTTTATGTTTAACCTTACGTTTGATTTGGCATGAAAGTAAAAAGTCGCATCTCAGAATTATGTCATATTCATCCTCCTTGCTTTCAAGCTAAAAAGAGGGAAACACTCCATAACACTCCATGAAAGTGAGAACTGTTAGAAACAAGTGAGCCATTAGTGATACAAAAGATAACTTTAATCTTCATGATGTATTTTCTTCCCCAAACGTTATGGTCACTATTACAGATTTGGACTACTGTGTCTGTATGTTGATTGATCTGAAGCATATCGTGTTAAAAGAGAGGAAGTGGAGCTTTATTATTGCTGACAGTGTGTGCAGTTATGTTGATTTGGTGTCACACTCTGAACTCAGCACACTTTCCCCCTAGCAATTTTAATGCCAGTGCCAAGTTGTTTTGGTGTGTCGTTTTCCCTTTCCCTGCTTGTGTTTTATATTTGATCTAAATTTAAAACAAAATCTTACAGCCCCTTACTCGGATGTCTTTGGAATGTTTTTGTTCCCTTCTGTTGTATAGATATTATTTGCAGTTTTTATGATAACAATATCTGGAATAAATATCTCGTTGTAAGGACATTCATAGTCAAACATTTTCTGAGGATAGTCACATAAACAGCCAACTGCTACAGCTGACGATATAAAGACTAACGTTGATAACCGTTTAAGCAGTTGAAGAATAGTATACTTTACATATCAGTGTTTCAAAAACCTGATCCTGGCGAGGTTGCCAATGAAGTTGATTAGTTGGTTCAGGTTACTTTCACTTTTCACTTCTGTGTAGCATTAGCGAAAACAAAAATGAAGCTTTGGAGAAAAAGGCAAAAAAGAAGCAGCTATCTCCATTATGAAGAGGCTGTAGGGTTGTGTGGATTTCATTCCCAACAGAAAGTTTCTGAGTTGCTTTTGTGCCTTCAAAATGTAAAATACATAGTCATTTATCTTCAGTTGTGTAAAAAGAATGCATGATTAGCATTCATGGATGCTGTGCTGCCTTTGGCCTTCCAGATTCGTCATATACACTCATGTGGACAGACTGGGAATTGGGGGCGGTGGGATACTATATTTAGCTCATGACCTTCATAAGCTTCATAAGCAAATGGTGTTTTATCAGCATCCAGTTCTATCCTCAGAGAACTTTCAAGCTCCGTGCAATATTTTACAGCAGTTTAAAGCTTGAAAAATATCCAGTACAGGTACTGAAGACTTCAAGCCTCTTTTCACTAAAGGCAGAGTGGGTAAATGGTAGAGTCAGAGTCATGTCAGTCATTATACAGACATAATGATGGTGGGGGATGTAGGGAGCACTTATCTCTATAGGAGAGCAGGCACCAAGCCCACTAAAGCTGCAAGATGCTATCACTCAGAACCCTGAATTCACAGCTTCTCCCCCATGTTGAGAGGTAATACATTGATAACATTTGTGCCAGTGCATTTACACATATATCATTTATATATTTCAAACAAGATTACAAGAAATTAATATCCTGTGGTATACTGTATGCGCAAAATTTCACACTTTTTTGGCACCACTATATTCATTACTTTATGCATCCTCCATTTGCTAGCATAACAACAGTGGCTTTTCTCCAATAATGCTTAATTAGATTGGAGAATACACAGCACGGAGTCTTAGGCAATTCCTCAATACAGAATCTCTCTTGATCCTACAAGGTTATAGATCCTCATCTCTGGATTCTGCTCTTCAGCCCCATGCAGGTTTTCAATGAGGTTTAGGTCTGACAGCTAGGATGGCCATGCCAAAAGCTTGACTTTGTGGTCATTGCACCATTTTTGGGTGTGTTTTGTACCAATGTCCTATCAGAAGATCCAACCATGACCTACTTTAAGATTTTTGGCAGAGGCAGTGAGCATTTCATTTAAAATCTTTTGGAACTGGCACTTCTTCTGAAGACTTTGTTGGCACGGAGATGGTGACTTTATGACCCCAGAATGTGATCTTCAAAAAACTCTCCAACCATGATTCAAAGAGATTTGTTGCTTCTTTAACTATCCTCTTAACTGTGCATGGAGATAAAATGAATTTGCATCCTCTTCCAGGCAAGTTCACTAAGGCTGTAGTTGTTTTAATCCACTTGATTATTGTGATTATTCCATTATTAGTGGATATGAGTATTTTCAGGCACAAAGCTGCTCTTTGGGTATATATGTCTCTGTCGTGCAATGGATAGTGCACAGGACTTCTAGATTCAGGTGTGACGCCATTCAAAGGTTGTGGGTTTGAGTCCCACGAGAGTCAAAGGCTTTGAGGCACAGAGCCCCCGCTGCGTACTTCATGGCCAGTATTGGATCCATTACTGTAGAAAATAATTTTAAAACACTACAAGCTGAACTTGTGTGCCTTCAGAAGGGTTGAATTAAGAAGTTATTTGCAGACAGTTTTTAATATGTGCAAGGATTGCACATTTAGGAGCCTCCCATGGGACATTGAGTGTGGTAAGTTGCATGCTGTTATGACTGCCCCAGCTAATTATCTAAAGGGCTAGGGGAGCAAATCAGGGTTTTGTTCATGGTTTTGCCCACATTTGTGTTTAATGTTTCTTTTATGTTGCCTTGAAATGACCCTTACAAGCAAGACAAGATGTCCCAACTTAATGGAACATGCCTGATGTCATGTAAGGGGTGTCAGGACTGGACCTTAATAAGGCAGTAAAGTGGTAATGAGAATGAATATTGTGCAAAAAGGCCAATGAGTCTTTTTAAATGGGTACTGTCAGAGGCTGGATCCCCAGGGAGAAAGAAATTCACTCAATCCCGCTCATGGCTCTCTGTGTGAAGACAAAAAAGTCTGTTAATATAGCTCTCTAGATCAACATTACTGAATAGAGAGAAGTGGTCTTACACATGCACCTAAAGTTGTTCAACCCTTGACCTAAATAATCCTGAAGTCAATAGGTTGGCCAGACTATTAGTTCCAATGTGTGTTTTAGCCTGAATCAGGCTTGGGGTTTGAAGCTGTAATTACCAGGAAGTCTTCTCCAGTGTATGTGGGTTGAAAAATGCACAGGAAAAATGTTTTTCCTCCAAGGATAAAGTTTTAATTACATAACATATAATGTACATACAAGGGCATCATAGACAGTTTTATGCACAGTGAATTCTTCTTCTTCTTCTTCTTCTTCTTCTTCTAGTGTAACAGCTGGGTGCCGTTACTGGCTGTTTCCCAGAGGAGGCGCTGTGGTAATTTAGGGCCTATTTCCGGTCCGGCTATATATAAGAAGCTTGGGAAGCTTGGCTAAGCTACCAGCAGCAGCAGAAAGATGACCACAGTCTCGGCCAGCTGGAAGCAGTTCCGCAGACCAGAAAAGGTGGACAGACTGGTGAGTGAGCTGGGGGAACAGGTGCGAGAACTACAGAACCAGCATACAGCTGACTTGGCGAGCTGCCAGCAGCGAATTGAAAACGTGCATAATGACCTGCAGCAGGTATGTCACACCATGAAACAGCAATGTGAGGCACAGTTACGTGATGTAGGGCAGTCTATGGTTGAATGTATGAAAAGACGCGACTCACAGTTAAAAGCTATGATTAGCGCGCAACCTAAAGCTACTTCCTCTCCATTCCCCGCTGCATGGTCTGTGTCCATTCCACCCTCGGTCCAGAGTAGCTGCACTCATGTCCCCATCTTCAAGGCCCCAGTAGAACTAGACTTTCCCCATTTTAGTGGTACTGACGGGGAGGATCCAGTTAGTTTTACTGAACGCTGTGAAGAATTTCTAGCCATACGTCCCCTGTCTGAGAGCGAAGTTTTAGCCACCCTGCCTTCCGTGCTGTCTAAAACGGCAAAAGACTGCTGGTTAGCAGAAAAACGCCGAATTAAAAGTTGGGCTACCTTTAAAACATCCCTTCTCAAAGCGTTTCTAATGGAAGACCATGACATCGAGGCTGAGAAGCGGATTAGAGTGTGCACGTAGCGACCTGGAGAGTGCATAAGAGACTTAGCGTTCCAGTACCGATCACTGTGTGTGAGGTAGAAGCCACAGATGACAGAGTGTGAGATTGTTCAGGCCACACTCTACAACTGCAACCCTCACATCAGCTGTGTGCTGAGAAGCACCGTGACCACAATAGATGGCTTGGTACGCTGGTGGAGTGAGATTTTAGTGCAGCAAAGGAGTATCAGAAAAAACAACTGCCTCATCAAGAAGGGGTTTACCATCCAGTCTTGGTCTCTCCCAAGCCAGTCCCTCGCTCTTTTCAGTGCCAATCCCTGTAAATAGCGTCCCATGCACAACAGTTATTTATACTGGTAGCACTTTCTCCCTCATCTCTGAGACTTTATGGAGGAGAGTAAAAACACCCAAATGAATGCTGGCAATCCGCTAGGGGGCAGTCTTTCACCTTGGCGAATGGTCTAATTCAGTCAGCTTTGGGTACAGACTCCCTGTGGGGTACTCCAGCTTACTTTGTTTCTGACAGGGGACCACAATTTACTTCCCAGCTCATCAACACCATCTGCCGTCAATAGGGAGTTGTGCAGAAGCTCACCACTGCCTATAACCCACAAACAAACATTACAGAGAGGACAAACTGAACACTGAAATAGATGACTTCTGGCTATATTAAAGGAAAGCACAAGCACTGGGACCAATGGTTACCTGAATTTCGCTTCACCATTAACACCGCCTGGCAGGAGAGCACTGATTACACCCCAGCTGAAGTGGCCCTGGGAAGAAAATTAAAGGGACCCATGGAAGGGATGCTAACCAAAAACATCTCACCTGATCATCCGGCCTATGCGACAGTGGAGAGGCAAGAAGCTCTTCTTCAGGCAGTCTGGTGCAATGTGACTCGTGCCAAAGAGTGTCAGGGCAAGTACTATAACGCTCTATGCCGAGCTGCCCAAAGAGTAGGGCGGAGGACTCGTTCACGGCCAAGCTCGCTCCAAAATGGAAGGGTCCAGCCATAGTAATTAAGGCTTTAAGTAGCCTTAACTATAAGGTAGAGCTCCTGGGGCAGATGGGGGCAATAACCATTCACGTGGCCAACCTGAAGCCATTTTATGGGGTGGTCACACCCTCTTCTGAAGGGGGGGGGGCTGCTTCACAGAGCGGGCACTGTGGTAGTTTAGGGCTTATTTCCGGTCCGGCTACATATAAAAAACTTGGGAAGCTAGGCTAGGCTACCAGCAGAAATCCCTAATGTCAGGAAAACCTGTGTGTAGAACCAGTGTTGTTCTTGTGGCATGTGAGTACAAATATTTATTGTGTTACCCTGATGCTTTAGGCATCTTATGTATAATTCTTAATGGGTACTAATCCACCTGCTGTGTGGAGCAGGTGGCTTTTCCTTTTTTCTTTTTCGTGCTCCTTTCTTGTCGGTCTTCTTGCCAGCGGCCTGTGGAGCGGGGGAGCCAGCCTTGGAGCCGACCCTTCCTGGGGAGAACCAGACGAGAGACCACGAGGACAGGGGGTTTCGGGGCCAGCAGGACTAAAAGGACTATAAATTAGTAACGGACATTGCTGGACTCAATCAAACCTTTGTATATATGGACTGAGGGGGCGGCTGGGGGGAATTGTTTATGTATGTATGTTTGGTATAATACACAGAGTGAATCTATGTCCAGTGTTGGTGGTTTGTTACCAGATCTGTTGACAGCCTTCCTTTATCTCAGTAAGGGGGGAGTTTGATACACTATTAGTATAATTATAATAATAATAATAATAATAATATTAACAATTATAATTATTATTATTATTATTATTATTATTAATTGTAGTAGTAATGTACATAATTATAACATTTGAACTGTATGGAACATTTCTTGCATTGGTGATCCTGTGAACATGTGGACATGCTGTATCTACTGCTATGTCATGAATTAAGCCACAACAGCTAATTTAACTATCAGGGCAAAAAAAGTTAATTTAATTAAAGCTAATCACATCCATGCTTGCCCAGTAGGCAGCGGCAATGTTTCTAGAAGTTTCTTTATGTCTGATCCCAATATTTTAAACAGTGTTCTTTTGATGGCAAACATTTTTTCAGCATGTTTTTGAGGCTGGTGTATCTGTCCAATTGGTGTTAAAGGAAGTCCCTCCACAACACTTGCTTTTGAGCCACTTTTGGTGTTAACAATGTAACCATCAGCCTAAGCTTATTTTATATAGCATCACTGTCAAAGAAACTGTCATGACGAATAAAATACTTAGAAATTACTGTATTATTATATAAAAACTCTGCATGAAGTCACATTAGAAGTAAAAAAGTTTTTTCGCCTTCTCTTGTAAATTTTAGACAGTGCTGTCATGTTATGTAATCAGCTACAGTGTCTGGTTGGCAAAGCAAGTCTACCTATCAAATGTACGAATTTAGCTATAGAGACTGGGAGACTCCTAATTTGCAAAAATCATTTCCCAAAGCGGTCCCTCCTACTAACACTCTATTTGCGACTGTCACTTCATTTGAAGTTAAAGATGCGGGGGGCTCTCGTGATGAAGGCACAGGGTGTAAATACAAGTGTAATTTTTGGGTCGTCCTTGCCATTCTTTAGTGGAAGGATGAGGCTGACAACACCATGGCTACACATTGATTCATTGCTTGTTAAATTGCACTTCTGCAAGATAAGATCTTATAAAAAAAACCCCAACTCTAACAGACTCTAAATTGTCTTTTATTTTTAATTAATGCAGTAGAAACAAGTCTTCTTGTCACGTGGGGGTGTAGGTGGACACACGGGCAGGCTGCAGCTTAAGATAGATACAGTTTTCTTTATTTTAGAAAGTCACAACTTTCAAACACAAAATGTTGCAACAGCCACTTCATACAAAACCAAAATGTCCAAAAGCAAAAGCCAATCTCGTTCAGGTAGAGAGGCTGGGGACTTGATACTTGGGGAAACCCCTGTTAGATAAGAGAGTCTTTTCAGTCCGTGGGACGCGCACTCCGGCTGCTCGGTGTGCTACTTGCCACTCACGCCTGTGGAACACATACACAACCAGTCCAGATCCTGTGCACAGTTGCCCCTATGAAGGTAGTTGCCTAGAGAATGTTCCTTCATTACTCACACTTTGACTCCACCGAGAAACGTTGGTTGAGGACACAACACTCCCAACCTCTGCTTACGCAAATGCATACAAGACAAATGCATACAAAGAGCTTGGTGACCACGCGAAGAGCTCCTGGGTCAGCAGGCCTTTTAACACACCTAAAACTTCACACGACCCAATCACACAACGCAGACAATAACACAAGTAATTCTAACTCATACCCAACAAACACAAGACAGCTAAACCCATCATCAGGTACCTAGCAACCCTGTTAATGAGCCACTTCGTTACAGGTGTGCTCAGGCACCTGATGACACTGCACTCCTTCACACACACTACCCACCCAGGGCTGTGACCTAATATTCAGGGGAGGAACTGCGTTGGGGGAATGACCGAGGTGGCGCTGACATGACAGTACCCCCCCAGTACCGGCTTCTGGGGAGGAGCGAGGGGGAACCCTGACCACTCCTGAAGCCATACAAGGTCGACCAGAGCGACCTGGTCTACTTACCAGACCTGTTGGCCGAGGTGGGCCCCCCGGCGGGTGAGGAGCCGGACGATCCGGCCGATCTCTGTGAAACTCAATGAGTTCCTGACTCAAGACTTGATCAGCCGGGATCCAACTCCGTTCCTCCGGGCTGTACCCCTCCCAGTCCACCAGGTACTGGAGGCCTCCCCTACGTCTCCGGGAGTCTAGAAATCTGGTGACCCTATATGCTGGGGCCCCCTCAACCTCGATTGCCGCAGGGAGAGTGGGCTCCACTTCCCCTTCATCCAACGGTCCAGACACTGCTGGCCTAAGGAGAGAGACATGAAATATGGGATGAATGTGCATATGCGGGGGTAATTGCAGTTTGTACATTACTGGATTTATTTGTCGCAACACCTTAAATGGGCCCATGAACCTGGGGGATAACTTATGTGAAGGTAGGTTTAGCTTAAGATCTCGTGTGGAGAGCCAAACCCTATCTCCTGCCCGGAACACCAGCGCCTCCCTCCTGCGCCGATCTGCAAAGCGTTTAAATCTGCCCACTGCTCTGCTGATGCACGTGTGTGCCCCTTCCCACACCCGCTCAGCCTTGCAGAACCAGCTATCCACTTCAGGGATCTCCGGGACAGAGCGGGGGTTGACGCCCAAGCACACACTCAAAGGGTGTTAGACCGGTAGCAGAGTGACGCAGTGAGTTCTGGGCATATTCCGCCCAGCCGAGGAATTCGGCCCAGTTGTGCTGCCGCCCATGGCAGTAAGCCCGGAGGAAACGCCCCAACTCCTGGACCGATCGTTCAGCCTGACCGTTGGATTCCGGATGGTAGCCAGAGGTCAGGCTGACACTAGTCTTCAGTTTCTTGAAAAATGCTGTCCAGACACGCAAAACAAACTGGGGACCCCGATGTCCTCTGGGATACCATAGGGCAGAAACACGGCCCGGAAGAGTGCCTTGGCTATTTCTAGGGCGGTAGGTAGGGAACCGAAGGGCACAAACCGAACCCCCTTCAAAAAACGATCTACGACCACCAGAACTACCGTGATACCGGAAGGTCCATTACAAAGTCCACAGCTATGTGGGACCACAGTCTTCGCGGTATTGGTAGGGGCATTAATTTCCCAGCAGGTAACTGACGTGGTGTCTTAGAAACTGCACAGACAGAACAAGGCTTTATTGCCTTCTCTACGTCTATTTGCAGTGAAGGCCACCAGTATTTACGGCGTAGCACCTCTACGGTTCGGTGGACCCCAGGATGCCCCGTGGCCAGCTGGTACAAATACTTTATCAACCGGGCAAGTAGATGGAACAGTCCTGTGTGCGTTTAACTGTTCAATCTCCATGTCAATCTCCCAAACAATAGGAACCACTATTAACTCTGACGGAATAATGGGTTCAGACATAGTGGGCATCACCGGCATGGGGAAATGCCTAGATAGCGCATCCGCTCTGGCATTACTAGACCCAGGGCGATACGTGATTTGGTAATTAAACCTACTGAAAAACATAACCCACCGAACCTGCCTTGGGCATAGCCTTTTCGCCTGCCGGATGTATTCTAAATTTCTGTGGTCAGTGTAGACGGTAAAGGGGAATTGAGCACCTTCTAGTCAATGCTGCCACTCCTTTAATGCAGCTTTGACTGCCAGCAGTTTGCGGTTAGCAATGTCATAATTGCACTCTGAGTTGGTCAGTTTCTTAGAGAAGTAGGCACAGGGGTATAACTTCGGGGGAGAACCATATTGCTGTGACAGCACCGCTCCCACCCCTACCTCAGAGGCATCTACCTCTACCACGAATGGTCGCATGGGGTCTGGTAACTTAAGGATTGGTGCCGTGGTGAACAGCGACTTGAGCTGGGACAGTGCAGTCTGAGCCGCAGGGGTCAGACACAGTTTCTTAGGCTTGCCTCTGAGAAGGGAAGTGAGCGGGGCTGTGACAGTGCTGTAGTTTTTAATGAACCGGCGATAAAAGTTCGTGAAGCCTAGAAATCTTTGTAATTCTTTAATGGAGGTTAGTTTTGGCCATTCAGTTACTGCCGTAATTTTTTCGTTGTCCATCGCCAGCCTCCCGGGACCTATTCTATAACCCAAAAATACGAGTTCTGACATGTGGAACTCACACTTCTCTGCTTTCACATATAACTGGTGTTGCAAGAGGCGACGAAGGACCTTACGAACGTGACCGATGTGCTCTGAGAGACTTTTGGAATAAATTAAGATGTCATCTAAATAGACGATGATGCATTTATGCAAGAAGTCTCTCAGAACATCATTAATAAAGGCTTGAAAGCAGGACGGAGCGTTTGCCAAGCCGTATGGCATAACCAAGTACATATAATGGCCAGAGGTGGTGCTAAAGGCCGTCTTCCACTCATCCCCTGCCCTAATGTGCACCAGGTTGTAAGCACTCCGTAGGTCGAGCTTTGTAAAAATGCTCACCCCACGGAGTTGCTCAATAGCTGGGGGGATGAGTGGAAGAGGATGCGCATACTTTACTGTAATCGCGTTTAGGCCCCGATAATCGATACATGGTCTTAACCCCCCATCCTTCTTCTCAATGAAGAAGATATTGGCCGATGCAGGAGACCGGTACTTGCGGATATATCCCTGTCATAGCGCCTCGGACACGTACTCCTCCATAGCTTTGGTCTCTGCCTCTGATAAGGGGTAGACAGAGGAGAGATACGTGACAGAGGAGGTTGACAGAGACAGAGATACGTGACAGAGGAGGTTGTTTACCTGGCAGGAGATCTATCGCGCAGTCCTAGGGCCTATGTGGAGGGAGACGGGCAGCCTTGGACGAGCTAAAAACTTCTGCTAAATCCTGATACTGACTTGGAATTTTTACTGGTACCTGTGCTAGTGGGCCTTCTATGGATGTGGTTCAAATCTCTAACGTATTACTATGAACGTGACAAGAATCTGCCCACTGTTTGATTGTTCCGTCCTTCCAATCTACTACGTCTAAGCCAAGGCAACCCTAAGATTACGAGAGGCTCATGGTGTTCTAACACATAGAATTTAATTTTCTCCTTCTGTCCTGGCTCTATTTCTACACCCAAAGGGGTCGTGGACCATCTAACTGATCTCCCTACGATTAGTTGGCCGTCCAAGGCTCTCACAGGAATGGGAGTGGGTAACCTCTCCACTGAGATCCGAATGTCGGAGACCACAGCCCTGGACACAAAATTGCCTGCTGACCCAGAATATAGAAAAGCAAACACATACACCCCAAGGTTAGTGCCCGTCAAGCAGATCTTAACATTACATTGTGAGTCTTTAGAATACACACACGAAATAGATAAGGGAGAAGGCCCAACCTGGAGTTGAAGAAGCGGACATGTCCTGCCCCCCCACAGTACATACACAGTCCCTCTTTTCGCCTCCTTTGCTTTTCGGCGGGTGTTAGTTTGCCACTGCCAATCTCCATGGGCTCAGGTGGGTCTTCTTCCTTGCGTGTTACCGTCTTGGGTGCAGGAGTCACTGGGTTCTGGGTCCGCGGTGGGTGTGCAGGGGTCTTGGCTTGGAGGTGTTGGTCCAGCTTGATCGCGAGGGTGATGAGTTGATCTAAACTGCAGCCCTTGTCTCTGCATGCCAGCTCTAATTGTAGGTCAGCCTTGAGTCCCCCCCGGAACACCTCTACTAATGCAGGCTCGTTCCATCTGCTTTCAGCGGCTAGAATTCTAAATTTGATGGAATACTCATTGTTTAAGGGTTAAGAGACAAGAGCTACTCGTCTTGCCATGATCTGGATAATAAAACGCCTGCTTAAATTTACTGCGAAAATCTGAATACTCTGGGACTTGTAAGTTGTTTCCTGTCCAAACTGCTGTAGCCCAATCTAATGCCCGTCCCGTCAGATGTTGGGTCATGAATGAAACCTTTTGGGCCGCTGTCATGTGTGGTTCTTCTGCGAATACAAATCACACATGAGTAAAAAGTTTCTGCATGCTGCGGGATCCCCCCCATACCTTTCAGGGAGTGAGGCCTTGTGTGAGGGCCTCACCTGCACAGCTTGCACCAGCTGCCCCACCACGTTATTCATTTGTTGCAGCTGGTTCTGGTGGTTTGTGAGTCTCTGCTGGACTGTTTCCTCCTCCGAAGGGAGGGGGATCGCTGAGACATCCATGTTGTCTGGCGTGGTCATCTGTCACGTGGGGGTGTAGGTGGACACACAGGCAGGCTACAGCTTAGGATAGATGCAGTTTTCTTTATTTTAGAAAGTCACAACTTTCAAACGTTGCAACAGCCACTTCATACAAAACCACAATGTCCAAAAGCAAAATCCAATCTTGTTCAGGTAGAGAGGCTGGGGATTTGACACTTGGGGAACCTCCTGTTGGATAATAGAGTCTTTTCAGTCCGTGGGCCGCGCACTCCGGCTGCTCGGTGTGCTACTCGCCACTCACGCCTGCGGAACACATACACAGAGAGAAGGGGAGAGTCAAACGGAACATGCACCTTCCTCTCGGTCAGAGGGAGAGTTCGCCGAGACAGGATCACAAGCAACAGGATCACAAACAACCAGTCCAGATCCTGTGCACAGTTGCCCCTATGAAGGTAGTTGCCCATAGAATGTTCCTGCGTTACTCACACTTTGACTCCACCGAGAAACATTGGTTGAGGACACAACACTCCCAGCCTCTGCTTACCCAAATGCATACAAGACTCAGGCAAAGAACTTGGTGACCACGCGAAGAGCTCCTGGATCAGCAGGCCTTTTAACATACAGAACATTTTGCCACCTATGTTCTGGGATTTTATGAAAAGGCTTTTTGAGAAAAAATACCCATACATCTTATTTGCATTATCAAAAATAATACTTGACAAAATAACAAGGCTGAACAAATTTTTGTTTGCTGCTTTCTCCATCCTACTAAACATATTACTCTTTTGTGGAGTACTGTGGAAAGTGTGCATCAATGTTAATGCATGAACATAGTGTAAAAGCTGGGGGAAAGGGGCTGGAAAGGGATTGGGGACCACACAGGATGGAGTAGACGGTATCAGACAATATGTTTCTTCACAGGTTAGGCCTTCTGTTTTGCACAGAATGCTGGTGATGGTCCCATTCAGCTGCTGATGTAAAACAACAAGTATTATTTTTCTGTATCATTTATGTACAACATGATGAAATAACTGAAACAAATTACCTACTTTAAATGAATGTCTACATGGTAAGTGGTAGAATTTGCTGGCTTGGGTCTTCAGCCACAGTAAACCAAACTGGCTAAATAACAAATGTATGACTAAAATATTTGAAAGAACATATTAAAATACTGCCTTATAATTTTGCTAAAAATGCACTTCCTATAAGCTGTGAAGATAAAAGTGTGAAGTGTGAAGTGACTTAAAAAAGAAAAAAATGCCAGGGGAAGACTGTTTACGGCATTTAGCAGACACTCTTATCCAGAACTCTTCTTGTGTAATGTACTACAAACCCTAGATGTATGTATGAGCACAGGCACAGTGTAAAACATGCTTTGATGTGACCACAGTGCACTGACAGCGCATGTTAATTTATTATCCATGATTTGTAACTTACTAAAGCTGCAGCTAATTACACATACTGCCCAATCTGACCCACTGACTGTGCGCACAGAAGCGAAGAGTTAAATAACAGTTTTTCAACAAGCTGGAGAAAAAAACAGAAAATGAACATGAGGATTGTACAGCAGTGTTAATAGTGTGTTAATAAGAACACGCACATTGCGGCTGCCTTGTGGCATGCTCTGTACTACCTCTTCTCACATGTATGTCTGATCCCAATAGTTTAAACAGTGTTCTTTTGATGGCAAACATTTGTTCAGCATGTTTTTGAGGCTGGTGTATCTGTCCAATTGATCTCCTGCTGTTGTTAAAGGAAGTCTCTCAACAACACTTGCTTTTGAGACACTAACGCAAAATTATTTTT
The DNA here is from genome assembly GCA_037576975.1 of Alestes dentex. Lineage (NCBI taxonomy): Eukaryota > Metazoa > Chordata > Actinopteri > Characiformes > Alestidae > Alestes > Alestes dentex. Next base: position 7,027,341 of record JBBIGA010000126.1, read on the forward strand.
AAAAGACAGGAAAATTTGCTCAAAAACAAATGCAGCAGGCTACGCAAACTTTAGTAAATTGAGAAGAATGTAATCAGGTGCAAGTGAAGTGCCTCCAACTTTTGTACAAACCTCTTAGGATTTGGACAGCCCTCCCTCAGCTGGATATGCATGAGGGAGAGAAGCACATATTGGATTTTACCTAGAACACTGCCTGTAAACTGTGCATTTATAGTTGTGTGCCGGTTTCATACATGCTTAGTCTAAATGATATGACACTGCTTTAGTAGGACCTGGACATCATTGATTTATCTTGCAGTCAGTTACCAAAATTACCAAAGATACCAAAGATTAGATTTAAATTCTGCTGAAGGCATTGAAAAACAGTTCAGGTGAACAAGAGTCAATTGAAGCTGTGGGTAAATAAATAAATAATTATGAAAATGTAATTACTGCAATAACATTCAGTCACAAATTCTGCTAATGGCTCTGGGGCTGTAGGAGTAGAAAGTTGCAGGGCATTATTCATTGTTATTATCTCTTTTTGTCTTTTTCAGCTTCACGTGTTTTAGAAATCCTGGCCACTTAACATTCACCACTCCATAAAGGTGTTGTTGGATATGTGACAGGGTGTATGACAACAATAACTAAATTCTTAGATTTTAACTGGAATTCTACTATTCAACACCAACAGTACCGAGGCCCGGGTTATCAACGACCGCCACTGGTGCTGCTGACCTACAGGGTGCCAGCGGAAATTGGATTACTGTTGGTCGACGGAGGAGAGGAGGAAGGCGTGTGCGTAAGCAGAGAGAGAAGAGGAGAGGCAAGAGTGTGGAACTGAAAGTAGGGACTTTGAATGTTGGAACAGGTAAAGCTAGAGAGCTAGTGGACATGATGCAGAGAAGGAAGGTGGATATACTGTGTGTTCAGGAGACCAGGT
>JBBIGA010000126.1:7028362-7047478 GCA_037576975.1 Alestes dentex
GATAGGACTAAATGGAGACAGATGATTCGCTGTGGCGACCCCTGAAGGGTAAAGCCGAAAGAGAAAGAAGAAGAAGCGATAGGAATATAAATGTACATTTGACAGACAAATAAAGAACAAAACTGGTAATTTCAACTGATAAACTTTTTTCCTTGCTTCCTCAGATGGATTTAAGTTGAGTGGAGCTATACTGGAAGAAGCTGATGTCCCATGAACTAATTAGATTTAGGGCAGATTTTTTTTTAGATGCTCCTTTCCACGGCCCCTCCCCACACAAACCAAAGTCATTTAGATTGACCAAAAAGCAGGCTAGATAGCCTTGAAGACATCTCTTGACTGTGGTAAAATCACGGTAACCCATGACTTTCATGATTAAAAATTAAGAAATGCGTCGGCACTGCCTGTTTTGCAAAAGACCAGTTCTACACATTCACACAGTAAAACTGGGCTTTGGAAAGCAGTTTTCAACAGAGCTGTTCCTTCTCTCTCTTCCCATCTACTATCTGAGCTGCCAAAGATGTAGTAATGCAAGACTAATTTAGCTGACAAATGAGAAAAGTTCAGTTTTTCTCGCTAATGACTCCATTTCAATTACAATTTAGAATTTATCTTTATCATAAATCATTGGATTACAGAGGAGCACTGAGGTTTAATATTTGTAGGCTTGTTGACAGCAACGTTATACATGTTTATAAAAGAGTTATGCAAGATGAGCAAGATGAGTAATTTTAAAGTTAGAACTTCCTTCCATATCATGTTGACATTATAAAATCAATTAAAAGTCTGTCCTAAAACCACAAATCCAAGTCATAAACCATTTAAGAACCTCCATTTTCAAGGAAGCAGCCTTTTACAGAGTTGTTGTTCCTGACTGAAAAGATACAGAACCAGAGTTGGAGTTAATTTAACTTCTTAACCCGGAGGACATTTCCTGTGGTTGTTCGTATAACAGCACTATTAATATTTTTAAAGTTAGAACTTCCTTCCACATCATGCTGACATTATGAATCAATTAAAAGTCTTTCCTAGAACCACACATCCAAGTCATGAACCATTGAAGAACCTCTATTTTCAAGGAAGCAGCCTTTTATAGAGTTGTTGTTCAATTGTAGAACCTGAGTTGGAGTCAATTTAACTTCTTAACCCAGAGGACATTTCCTGTGGTTGTTTATAAAACAGCACTTTGGATGCCTGGGTGAAATGCATGATCAGACGGCAGGTGCATCCAAATTAACAGCCAAAGGCAGCCATGACGGATCTCGTTAGCCCATATCCTCTGAAACTAGTGGCCCATGTGGCACCTCTTCTTCCACCTTTGGAGCGTGCCCTCATATTGTGGCTCAACCTGAGTGTAATTAGTGCATTGCCTCTCCAGCTGAACAGGCTGATAGTGACTTCCAGCAGTGGGGAAGGTAATTAGAAGAGAACAATCGGACGAGGACCCATGGTGCTGCACCTCTTGTCCCTCACACAGTGCAGGCTTCACAGAGAAAAGACAGAACAATATAATAGTTAAGATAAAAAGGTATATTTGGAATGAGGAATGATATGAAAACCCAAATAAATAAAATGCATGCTGGTTTCCAAATCTGAATGAATGAAATTCCAAAAACATTTAAAATAACATAGCCATGTTTAATTGGCATGTAGACACATGCCTTCTCAAGCTGTGCTAAAGAAAAGTGATGTGAACAAAGCATTGTCAGCATGTGTGGAATTCTACCCTGGCCACAGCCAGATGTCTTTTGGCCTGAAAGCCTAGGCATTTGCCAGTTTTCAGACCACAAGCAATTTTTCAGAAACATGTGATTCATCCACATAACTAAAGCACTGTTTGTGTCCTTTTGTAGCGACTGTTGCAAAGTTGGACAAACTTTACAAAAAGAAGTCAGATAATTATAGCACAAGGTTTGTTGAAAATATGTACATCTATATATGTAATATTGATTTTTTTTTTATCGGTATTGATGCTATTAACATTGTTATGGTGCCATGGAACATGAAAGAAGAGTATCACATGTGAAACCAGGGCCTGAGACCCTCCACCTCGAGATCTACCTTCCTCTTTGCTTTCAATGTGAGGTCTGCAGTACAAATTCAAAGGCAGTTGGGCTTTACTTTGAACAGGCTTGTTGCTTAATATGGAGAATTCCTGAAAACCCCAGTTATGCAAGCACTATACAGACATAATTTGCAATATAACATTAGTAATGTAATGCTTTCTAATGGCTTATTATCAAAAAAATTATTTATTCTCCCGCTAATGATTAGCTAATGTTATTTGTGTGTTTCTCTCACACAAGGCACATCTAGACTGTGAAGCTCAAAAAATAGATGCATTTCATTAAATCTTGCTTGCAATTATAACATCAAAACCGCTAGAAAAATAAGCCATCCTCATTAGAAAATTTAAAATATGACTACTCAGTGTGAAGCTACGCTTACCTGATCTTATGGATCAAAATCATGATTGCTGACTGCCCAGCCCAAGGCTGAGTTTTTGTCTTTGCTGTGCTCACGCCAGGTCTGGCCCCTTGTCACCCAGTGTCTCTATTGCTGAGCAGTCTGTTCACTCATATGTCACAATGACTGGCTATTAAGGCAAAGGCTGGTGCTGGTGTTCTTTTTTCTTTTTTATTATAGCTACATTATTATTTTCTGCCCCTCTGCTACTGATTGATAGCAGAGCCTCCAGCTAGAAAAACAAATAACATGAGTACCCAGCACGTAACCGGTGGGCAAGGTCTGACTCACAGAGCAGATAGCTCGTTTCTGCCTGTTTTAAATAAGACTGGGCCAGCTGAGAGATGGCTGAGGGCAAATGATACAACCACAATACTGGTTTTTGATCAATTTGTGATTAAGACATCCAAAAGTGAATTTCAGCTTGGCAGGAGTGAATAAGAGAGATGTGTGCGTGTGTATGTGTGTGTGCATGCTTTGGAAAATTCCTTTTCAGAACATGAGCTCTATTCTCAATCGATACCAGATGTAAAATGCCATATGGCTATTTTAGGCAATGTTGGATTCATGGCAGTGAGCAATACCGAATTATATGAATTATAACGTGCAAGAATGTTCGCCCCCATACACACACTTGCATAGAATTTTCTGTCCAATTTAGTTTTCTATTTATTTATTTATTTATTTATTTATTTATTTGTTTGTTTGTTTTTTTTATTCTTTTTCATTCATGCGGTTCTAAAATGTTTTCTTCAGTCACGTTGTTCTAGAATGTTCTCTCCAATTAACACTGTTCTAAAATGTCCTCCCCATTCACATTGTTCTGGAATATCCTCCCCCATTCACACTGTTCTAGAAAGTTCTCCCCAATTCACTCTGTTATAAAATGTTTTCAGTAACACTTCTAGGATGCTCTTCCCAGTTTTCACTGTTCTAGGATGTTCTTCCCAATTCACAATGACCTAAATGTTCTCCCCTTATAACACAGTTCTAGAATACATGAATCCCCCAGTTTTACGCGGATCAGGAGTTGCGGAATCAGTCTTACGCTGATTTTTTTCTGAGAACCTAACTGATAATTGTACGCGGAAATCCCGACAATAATGCAGAAACTGCAAATATTCGCTTTTTTTACGCATTTTAGTTCTAAATTATCAAGAAAAATATCATTTACTAATTTTGTAACATAAATATTAAAGTAAATTCAGCTACATTTCGATATAAAATGTAACTATCAATGTTTTGGTACTGTGGAGAGAAACATAAAGAAAGCGTGTCTTGGGATGGTGAAAAAACGCTGTACTCAGAGGTGGGAGGCTTGAAAGTAGCCAATCCGAGAACGTTATTTATTTATCCTTGCTGCTGATTGCATCTGTGGCAGCTGTAGTCCAGAATTTCCCCCCGTGGAGCGTCTCAAGTGTTTCTCTTGGTTTTTTGTTCTTCTTAAAGCCCTATATTTTTATTACTCTAAATTAAATTAAAAGAGGCTGTTGAGCTCTGTGACGGTCACCCCGTCCTCGCCACGCCCTTCCCGGTCTTCGTCCCCCGAGTATTAGTTCTCCCTCTGTCGTCTTGTCTTTTATGCGTCCCTTTACTTTTTCTCAGTTTAGGTTGTTCCCTCGTTCCCTACCTAGTGTGTCTGTGTGGTTTGTGTCACTCCCCCTAAATCAAGATCACCTGTCCCTTGTTTCCTATTGTCTCCACCTGTGTCTCGTTCCCCCTTCTTATTTAAACCCCAGTCGATCCCGATCTCCTTTGAGTTTGTATTTGTCTTTCTCCGGTGTCTGTGGTTTCCCTTACTTTCCTCCTCGTAGACTCTGTGTACTCTGCCTCATCCTCGTTTCACGTTCTGTTTCACGTATTCCTCGTCCTGCCTTGTTCTTGTCTCTTTCTCTGTTGTACCTTGCTTTTCGTTCTGGTTTCATGTTCTGTGTTGATCTAACCCCGTTCTCTGTTTTGTGTTACAGGCTCGTGTTCCCCCCGTTTTGCCCTGAGGGGTAGCGCTTTCTTGCACCCCTGTCTGGACCCACGTCCCTGGCCGTGTCGAGCCCCTGGGCTTAAGCCAGTGTTCCTGCGTTTTGTTTATTTTGTTCGTTTGGGGAGCACGGGTCTGTGTGTCCCGTCCAGTCCCTGTTTGTTGAGCCGGGGTTCTCTTGTGTTCTGTTGTGTGTTTTGGTTTTGTGTAGATATCCATTAAAACAGTATTGACTCTCATGAGCGCGTCCTCCCCTTACCTCTCCTCTCCTCTCCCCCCTGACAAGCTCAATCTCCGTCCAGTGACCGGCGGGTCACTACAATACAACTCCTCCTGAAGCCCCTGAATAAGACGCTCCGGATGAACAGTAAATTATTGAACTGTAAAAATTATTGGTGATCACCTGTACATTTTACTGTATTTTTATTACTAAAAATTACACTAATTTATTACTGTATTTACCCTGCTTATACCAAAGAAAATGCATGTGCATTAATTACAGTACAGTCTGTACAGAGGTAAGTATTTACATTCTGGCACTGTGGGAGTTCAGTGTAAACTGTACAGTACGAATACAGGTTACCTTTATATTTTCGTGAAGCATAATGTATTAAACGGATTTTCAAAATGAAATTAAAGTGTTTTGGGAGCATTTGGGGGGCATATTTAGGATTCACACTACGAAAATAGGCATTTTTTTACCACAACACAACAATGCAGTTTTTGTCTATATGCGGGTGCTCTTGGAACGTAACCCCGCGAAAAGCGGGGGAGTACTGTATTCTCCCTCCCTTCTCACAGTTATAATCTTTCATTTCGCACTCTTCTATAGTGTTCTCCTCATTCCCCCTGACGCAGAATGTTCTTCCCAATTACACTGTTGTCAATTACACTGTTTTCACTTTTGTCCAATAATATTCTCCCTCATTAACTCTCTTATTGTTCTTTGGTTTCACATTCTTCTACAGTGTCCTCTCCTATTGATGCTGTTCTCTTCCATTCTTCTCCGTTCACAGTATTCTAGAATGTTCTCTTCCATTCTTACTGTTACAGAATAGTTATTCCTTTCACACTCTTCTGTAGTGTTCTCCCCACACCTCCCTCTTCTAGAATGCTAGAATGTTCTTCCTAATTACACCGTGTTAAAATATATTTCCTTTTAACTTTTGTTGTATAACATTCTCCCTCATGAACTCTCGTATAGTTATTTGATTTCACATTCTTCTATGGTGTTCTCCCCTGTTCATACTGTTCTAGAACATTCTTCTCAGTTCACAATATTCGAGAATGTTATCTTCCATTCACACTGTTATAATATGTCCTTATGCATTCACAGTACCCTGGATTGTTCTTTCCCATTTACACTCCTCTGAATCATTCAAATGTCTTGCAATCTGGCGTAAAGTTGGAATGTTCTTCCTCATTCACACATTTTTAGAATGTTGTCCCCCAAATGCACTTGTTCATCAGTGCCTTTTCTTCATTCTGTAATAAGGTACACCATTAGAATGCTGGTGTTTGTTGGTGCTTGTTGTGTCAGTGGGCTCTAACCTCTGGAGTTGTTGTGATTGCTTGAACTGGGTTGTTTTCTCAGAAAGCCTCAGATTCCTCTTTATAGTCTTTTGGTGTAATTAGAGGAAGAGGAAGCATCCAGATGTGTGGTTCTGTCAGCAAAGGGCCCTCGTTACCAAAACAGAATGTTAAAAGGAAAATGATAGCAACATGGGTTACCTCTCCATTCTATTTGAGCCATGATTTAAGGCCTGTTGTTTTTATGCCCATAAATACTTTGAGCATGGGAGTGCACACACTTTATTGGGCAGCTCGGTCTCTCTGCTAGCCCCACTTTACAAGAGAATGGGTGTCATATAAAGACCATAATATACCGACCTTCCTCATAACTGCTGAAAGGCCATACACAGTGCTTTTAATTTATATCGTCATATAGGACTGTCATTTAAACAAAGGAACAAATGGCATAGAGATGGGGTGCAGAAGCAGGAAAAATACAATTTTTTATCCCAGTTAAACTTCTTTTGAAGCCTTTATTCTTGCAAGCTGTGTGCTGTATTCACTGTTTTATTCACATTCTTGTTCTCTGCCTATTATGCACAAGAACAGACACGCAACCTGACATACTGAACAGAACAAAGTGGAGTAATCTATTTTTCATGTACAGAAATACATAGAGATTTGCTTAACCCTGTAAAATAAGGCAGATGGAGGGTGCCTGTGTAGCCAATGCTTTGACTTGAAGAGTAACATCAGTGTTGGATTAGGGCTAAATGACATTTACCTGTTCAGAGGAATACATAAATACACAGATTGCTCATCTCTGTGGTAGGTGAAATGACATTGCTGGAACAGTGGAGGCCAGCAGAGAAGAATGAAACATATCCCTGGCTTTCAAATTTTAATAACTTCCTTAGAAAATAAATTACTTCCATGATGGCGGTAATTTCAGTGGCCTAAGCTACAAAAGATTCACATCACATTGAATGTGAATGCATAAATAGCAAATAAGATCATTTGAAGTTCCCAGTCACTTACGAAAAAAGGTAGAAAATCACAGTGTAGATTTAAATATATAGTGAAATAATGACATTACAACCTCATCCAATGGTAGACATTTGAAGTTTCAGACGAGGCAGCTTAGGAAGAACAGAATTTTTTTCCTGTAGTATTTTGTTGAGCATGTTGAAGTTCTGGAGTGCATACATCTAAAAAAAAAAAAAAGCAAATCACTCAGGGGTGGATGAAGCAGAATGCACTATATTGTTCAGTACTGCCATGGCATGGTAGACAGTGTGTTTTTGATTAGGGCATGTTAAAAAAAATACCAAATGCCGTATTGTCATCTAATGACACTCAGGAAAGTTATGTCCTATGATCTGAAACATGCTGCTCCCCAGTTAGCATGGCAACTCAGCGATTGTTGAGGGTTGTTTTTACATCCTCCAGACGAGGAGGATTGTTTTGGAGATAAGATGGAAATAACCTCTTTTGGACACTGCGGAGACTGACACTTCCTCCGGCGACTGTGAGATAATGAGTATTTCGGTGCGCTCCTGTGCACCTTCTTATACCTCACGTATGTATGGCTCTGAAGGCCCTTGTGGATCAAGGGGATGCCGAACAGTGGGCAGTGTTTTCACTTGCTAACTGATCATTCCTTGCCCTCGAACAATAATTAGTTAGATCAGCTGAGTTGCATCTTAAAAGCTAATTTAGTTCTTTTTAACTCACCCCACAGGAAGCTTAGGCTCAGAACAAGAAGTGGTATTGGTCTTATCATTTTAAAAATATGTAAGTAAGTAAACAAATTAGTAAATAAATGAATAAATCCTGATCAGTTTACCTCAAGCGGCTGTTTATATTGTGCAATTACATTGTAACTAATGTAATTTGAACCTTAGTTTAGATGCTTTGAGCAGGACCTTATCCCCTCCAGTCAATCTATAGATTTAATGCCAGTGTCCATCTTTATCTTGAGTTCACTGTGCTATTTAGTCCCAGAGTAAAAATAGTAACAGAAGATAAGGTATGTGCTTCAAACAGTGCTTGCCATGCTGTTGGATAGCCTAGTGGTTAGGGCGTTGGCCCTGCAATCAGAGGGTTGGGGTTCGAATTCCAACTGCCATTGTCACCACTGAGGGTACCCATGGTACCGCTCCCTGGGTGCCTTATTGGCGGCATCCCACTGCTTCACTTTGTGAATGGGTTCACTGAGTTGTACTTGTATGACTATGCATGTGACAAATAAAGAATCTTCTTCTGTTGTTTAATGTGGGAGAACAGCAGCTAAAATGTTTCCCCCTTAAGTAACATCAAAAATAAAAATATTAGAGAATTTGACCATTAGGGGAATGATATGCAAGCCAAAGCCAAGCAGTATTTAATGCTTGACTTGCAAATTTCAGAGATCTCTTTAAACTGAAATAAAACATGTGTACTGGAAAAATAAAATCTCATCCATGTGATTACTTACTGAGTTTGATGTCCCACTCAGTGGTATAACTAGGATCTTATAGACACCACTGCTAATAAAATCGCTAGAAGCCTGTGGCAGATCAAGGTTTTCAATTCTTTCTCCTATAGCACACATTTATCTTCAGCGAGTAAGTAAGAACAAAAAGAAATAACCTTAGCATGTGGAAAGCTTGGGATTTAAGGGATTGATAGACCACATAAAAATAACCTTCAATGAATACATGTAACTTGCTTGCTTACTTGCTACTGATATGTCTATCAAGTTGGTGCTCTAATGAGCTACTGGTTGAAATAAATGATTATTAAAGCTACTCATGAGTATTATTGTGTAAAATTTGAGGTAACATTAGAAGAGGCTCATTAATGATGGGAATATATATGTGTGGATTGGACCAGTTTGTCTAGCATATTCCACAGACCAGGCTACCTTCTTTCATTAGTGCATGGTTTAGTCTTGATGCTCATGTGCCCACTATTGATGCATTCGACTGTGGATTGATGTCAATACGGGAACTTTTTCAGCAGTTTGAGCTAGAATAGCCTTTCTGTGTGATTGGACTAGATGGTCTAGTTTTTGCGCATCACTGAGCCTTGAGTGCTAGTGACCTTGTCGCCAGTTTGCTGGTTGTGTCCTTTGCATCATTTTTGCTAGGTACCAACAACTGAACACCCCACAAGACCATTGTCAGTCTCGCTCAGATTCTTCCAACACATCAACTGACTGTTCATAATATATCCTGCCTGGTGACATTGTATCTCGACAGGTGACACTGTAACCAGACATTCAATCAATGATTTTCACTTCATGTGTCATTGGTTTGAATGTAATGGCTGATCTGTGTGTGTGTGTGTGTGTGTGTGTGTGCGTGTGTGTGTTCAATTCTTTTAAATTAAATTTTATTTATGTAGCCCTTTTTACATCCAAGTTGTAACAAAGCAGCTTTGCAGAGTCCAGATCCGAGTACCTAGTGAGCAAAAGAATGCCAGTAAGAGTAGCTTTGAGTCTCTATTCCATAACAACAGGAACTGGAGGAGCAGTTGCCGCTGGAGCTTTGAACAGCAGTTGCCCTTGGATAGGGGAAGAGCATGAGGGGAGTCAGAGCAGCTGGACCAGTCGAGGACATCTTGGCATGGGGCTCCAGTGATTGCAGGTGGTGGCCTGGGGTCCCAGTGGTGATTTGTAGAGCTAGACAAATACGCAGAGGTTCCCCTTGGACAAAAAAAATTGGTTCTCCTTAAATTTACATGGTAAGATTTATAACTGCAAGGAGTGCAAGCTGAGACTCTGGCATGACTCTCTAGCAGCCTAGCTAGAAAAGGCAGAGCTGAGGGTTATGACACACCGCTGCACCTCCACTCCACCGTCAATAAACAGAAGTAGGGGGGTGACAGCACCAGCATCCCAGTTTACTTGAATTCTCTGTGCCTACCAGTTCCCAGCCCTACACCCTTCATCTGACAGGAAATAAAATAATTACAAAAAGCCTGACTAAACAAGTTTTCAGCCTGGACTTAAAAACTGAGACTGTCTGAGTCCTGAACGGTATTTAGAAGGGCATGTGTGTATATGTGTGTTTAAACTTCTCTATGACAGTGAAACTAGTTTAATATGGTACCAAAAGGGTTCCACTATTGCTATAATGTCTAAAACCTTTTTGTAGCCATACAGAACCCCTGTCCGATTTCCCCTCCACTGCTACCACTAGACCAGCTCTCTGGTACAAAACAATGCCCTTGGAACCAAACTGTGTATGTTCAGCTCCTGATACAGAAGCTCTGGCACATAGGACATGTGCTTCATAGCTATGAGTACATCTTGAGGAATCATCTGACACGTCTGCAGTGACGCACAATATGGAACCCTAGCACATGTCTCATAAAACTGCAGATCCTCTGCACAGGTGTGCTGTATGAAACGGACTGAAACATAACTGAAGCCAACTGAGTGCATGCATACTAATTTAGCACAGACTGTTTGATGTGTAAGGAGTCACTTAAAGTGACTGCATATTATTGCAAGATAATGGACTGTAAAAAAAAAAAAACATAGGAGGACATTTAGTCTTCTTAACGTTTCTTCATAGCTCTAGTCCACTTTGATTTACTACTGTTGTTCGTGTTATATCATAAACTTTTTGTTGATGTTTTCTTGATGAACTGCCATGAAAGCAACATTTGAAAGCAACTATGCTCTTTACTTTTATGATCTTGTCTTTCATTTGGTAGAGCACATGTTTAAACTATTTGTTGAAAAATATGTTGTACTCATACTGGGTGTTCAAAAGACAATTCTTGAACAAAGGACACTCAATAAGCATTAAAATGGTTCAAAACCACCATAACAGAAAATATGTAATTTATGGCTTTTCCTGATATAGCATACAGTTTTAAAAAATGTCTTACAATAGGGTGCAACCTGTAGTTGCCTACTGACATCATACCTTTTCTGAAGGTGCAGAAAGAAGTGCTGTTTGATAACATCAACACACTGCCAGTGACTAATCTTATACTGTAGAAAATCTCCCTCTCGCTCTCTCTTGCTCCCTCACTTACATTCTATCTATCGCTCTGCATACTCTTTAATACATCTCTTTGTAGTCTTTCTTTTGAGGCATTTTCTATGTGCATGTACTGACATCATATCATGTAACAAAACCTCATCAGAACATAAAGAATTCATGATCTCTACAGTCATAGACAAGCCCTGAGTGTCCAACCAGCAGGGGTCAGTATGGTCACAATAAGGCAGGGGCCCTAAAGGCCATGTATGTCCACACACACACACACACACACACACACACACACACACACACACATTTTCTTGCACACTAAATATGCCCTACACCGCTCTCTTAACACGTACAATCTGTGGAATTATTCACATAGAAATGTTTCCTCCATGTTGTATGCCACATGCACTTGAACGATGTAGCCCCTGTCTCTTGTGGGCTTGAAAGTTCCTGCTCAAGGTGCATTGAGCTGTGAACTTCCTTTAAGCGGGTGAGAGGGTATCAATGTTTTATTCAGTCTAGGAAACCTCAGTGAGTTTGTTTTCCCAATGGAACAGAAGTACTATCTTCTTGTTAATGTTATTTACATTGTACTGCTCTTGTCATGAGTTAAGTATTCCAATTTTTGCTATCTTACATGCTTTTATAACACAAAAACATATCATGCTAAACTAAGACTCAGAGGAAGCAAATGGCCAGTATTCTCCTCCACTGCAGAAAAAAATGGAATACTTAACTCATGACAAGAGCAGTACAGTGTAAAAAACATTAACAAGAAGATAGTACTTCTGTATTTTGACATGCACCAGTCAGCCACAGCATTAACAGTGATGAGCGGTGAAGTGAAGATCTCTGATTATTTGGTGACAGTGGCACCTGTCCAGGGGTGAGATACCTTAGGCAGCAAGTGAACAGTCAGTTCTTGAAGTTGAAGTGTAAGAAGCAAGAAAGATGGACACGCTTAAGGATCTGAGTGACCCTGACAAGGACCAAATCGATGGTTACACGAGTATGTTGGAGCATCTCCAAAATGTCAGATCTTATAGGGTCTTCCCAGTGTTTATTAGTACCTGCAAAAAGAGGACCTAATGAAAACAAACTAATGAACAGGCAACATGCTCACGTTTGCCTATGGATCATTTATGTGCATGGCAAGTGAGGGCTAAACTGCTCCGATCCTACAGAAGAGGTACTGTAACACAAATTGCTGAAAATGAGGCGGTGTGATGCTCTGGGCAATATTCTGCTGGGTAACCTTGGGTCCTGACATTCATGTTGATATTACTTTGGCACAGACTGTTTATGAACAATTGCTGCTAAAAATGTACATACATCCCTTCATGGCAATAATATTCCCTCAAGGCAGTGGATACTTTCAGCAAGAAAATACACCCTGTCACATTGCAAAAATGCTCAGGAATGGGAAATATTACAAAGAGTTAAAAGCTTTAACTTGGCCTCCAAATTCCCAGATCACAGTCCCATTGAGCATCTGTGAGATGTGCGGTACAAACTAGGCCATGGAGGCGTCACCTCACAGCTAACAGAATCTGCTGCTAATGTCCTAGTGCTGAATACCACACCTTCAGAGGTCTTGTGGAGTTCATGTCTCAACAGGTCAGCGCTGTTTTGGTAGCACAAAGGTGGACTATCACAACATAATAGTTTTTCATGATTAGTGAAAGCTTAAACATGGTGATAACTGACTGCCCAGTGATTTTTTTTTTTGGTAACTATTATAAGGTTGGATGAACTATAAAGAACATTTGTAAAAATCCAACCTAATGAGAACCTGTAGTTTTTATCAAAATATCTAAATCTGAAGTGTGTTCTTAAATCATTTTTTGTGTGTGTGTGAGGAGTCAAACTGTTACAATGGATTGGATACAGTTATTTTTGTTGTGCAATCAGGCATTGTGGCAAGTTCATCATTGCTGTCATGTTCAAGCTGCCTAGCTTTGATTAGTATCAGCAACATAACCCAGCTCTGTAAAAAGGCATTTAAACTGTATAATCATGTAATGTAGTGACTCAAAGTATGGTACTACCGTTCAGTAGGTTTTGCCAGTGTTCTGTAAAGCTTGTTCAGTTTTAGAGTTAACTAGGTAGAGGTCTGATTAAACCATATTTTAGTAGGTATTGTTGAATTTTAATTGATTGGATTGATATGATCAAGAAACTATTTCAGAAAACAGTTTAACTTTACTCAACACTTAAACAACTCTACTTTATGAAAGCAGAAAATGTTGTACTTAACCTTTTGAACTCTGGACCATTTATGAGCGTTTTTGCATTCCTTTATTTATTGGGATATAACATTTTAATTCCATAAGCTAGCCATTCATGCCTTATGTTGTTTTTCTTTTCAGAAGACCCAGGGCTACTTATTTATGTAATTATTTGATGTGAAACTAACAAGTAAAATCTTGATATTATTATTTTTATAAGCAAATTCTAGTTTTTGCCTAGTGAAAATTTCCTTTTTTTCTTTTATTTCTACAAGACAATGTTGTTCAGTAGAGATTTAACTTTAGAAATGTATGGGGTAAAGTTCCATAGCCATTGTTATATAATTTTGTTATATAATTTTTTTTTTCAAACTGGGACATTCTATGGCTTATTACACTATAAAAATATGTGCTTATTTCCAGGCAGATTTGAATTGAACCTTCCTTGGTATCATTATTACTGCTGAAGCAGTTGATGAGATGACCTCTAGAATGCAGTCAAACACTTTCCCCCAACAGTTACAAACATATGACACAACACCATTATAAAAAAATAATAATATAGCAACAGAATGAAAATAAATATATTATATATAAATATATATTATTTATTATATAGAAAGACAGTGGGAAACATTATGATTAATTATGACAAATTTGTTACACTGAATCCAATGACAAGTTTGTGGACCACTGCGGATGTGAATGCATGCTTTATTTGCGCCTAAAGTAAATAATGTGGATGTTTTATGGAGTTTCAGCAGTGTGTTTTTTGTGGGAAACCTTTTTAAATTTACGCTCTTTTGTGCACATGATTACTCTGGAATGATTTATTCCAGGGGACTATGGGGTAAGCCTTCTCAATTTCAGTGATGTGTGTATGATGCTTGTGTGTTACTCCTGTCGCGAGTTATGAGTCTGAGATTAAAGGTTACAAAAATTAACGCAAAATGCATTCATGGAGTTCAAAAGGATAAGTCATTTTGGAGCAATGCCATTTCAGAACAAATTTAATTCCTAAACAATATTTAAACAACTAAGTTCAATCAAAGTGTCTTTGTAACCAAAAGTGATTCATCCATGTCATCTGTGTCACCATTTGAGAGTTTGCACGAGTGAACATGAAAGGGCAGTCCCTGTGGTTTATCTGCTGATGCTTTTCTCATGGATGTATTCAGTGCTCTATTGCTGAGGTTGTAGCAATGTGGCGGGGTTAGATTTTTACCAAGTGCAAGGTCTTGACCACATCACTCTTGTGTCTGCCTGGCCGAGTTAACCAGATGTGTGGCTTCCCTGCATATTGCATCCCTGTGAACAGGAGCTGAGGGGAAAAGGAAGTCCAGATCAAACCACAGGAAATCAATGCAGTTTCTTCTCGCCAGGAGTCCTGAGCATGGCCATGATTAGCTTAATTGGCTAACGATCCAAAAGCCCAGAAGTAAGTCTAATCCCCAGTGAGGGGAATGGGCTCAGGCTAAATCCTGCCTAGAGATTTCAGAGAAGAGGCTCGTGAACCAAAGACCTTTTTGAAATGAGAATAGTCAGCATTGGCATGCATCAAAATGATGTGCACTCTCAAAAAAAAAAAAAAATACTGATCTAGGCAAAGTCTTTAAATGTTATACATTCATGTTCGTAACTATCTGGATGTAAATTATCAGTTGTTAGTTTAGCTGTCTACCACAGTAAATTGAAGTATATTGAACTTAAATAATGAATGTTAGGTCAAAGGGCAGACTCTGAGGGCATTTATATAATTTACATCCAAATCAGGTGAAGCGTGTAAGATTTATAAGCATTTTAATACATACTCTCCCAATTTTTAGGGCCCCAAAAACAGTAACAATCATAAATTAAGCTGTCATTCTTAATACTTGCTCGGAAGTTGTTTTCAGTCATTGACTGCTTGGAGTCTGGAACCCAAAGACACCAGGTGCTGGGTTTCTTCCCTGGTGAGTCTTCAGTCACTGGGGCATTTTACCTTCTGTTTTGCCTTCATGAACTGAAATGCCTATTTGATTGAACGGAGGTCAGCTGATTGTTTTGGCTCTGGCACAACATACCACTTATTTGCCATAAAAAGCCTTGCTCTCATGGTATGCTTTGGTTCATTGTCCATTTGTACTGTAAAGCACCTCCAAGTTTTAAAACATTTGGTTAAATCTGAGTAGATAATATGGTCTTATGCATTGAAGGTTTCATTCTGATGTTTTGTCAGCATTCACATCATTAGTAAATACATTGGAATCAGTTTCACTGTCAGCCATAAATGCCTTCACCATAACACTATTGTCTTTACTATTCCCTTCCCATCATTCTGGTAAAAATTAAGATGAATAGTGTAAAAATCTGTGTTACTATGGATTCCGATCTTTCATTCAATGCAGCACGGTGGCGCAGGGGTTAGCGCTGTTGCCTCACAGCAAGAAGGACCTGGGTCCGACTCCTGGGTTGGGCACAGGGTCTTTCTGTGTGGAGTTTGCATGTTCTCCCCGTGACTATGTGGGTTTCCTCCCACCGCCAAAAACATGCATGCATTGGGGACAGGTCAGTTGAGCTGGCAACTGTCCAGGGTGTACCCCACCTTCGCCCATTGCAGCTGGGATAGGCTACTGAGTGCGGGACAAAGGGGTAGAAAATGGATGGATGGATTATCCCCCCATGATGCAGAAAAATTAGTCCATGCATTTATTACCTCTAGACTCAATTATTGTGACAGCCTCCTTTCAGATTGTTCCAACAAGAACCTAAAACTTCAACTAGTCCAGAATGCGGCAGCTAGAGTCCTCATGACAACCAGGAAATTTGACCACATTAGCCCACTGTTATCAAGACTTTATTGGCTTCTGATCAAATTTTGTATTCACTATAAAATTCTACTATTGACACATAAAACCTTGAACGGCTTAGCACCTGAATACCTTAACTTATTTCTTATTATGAACCTCCACACTTACTCAGACCTCAAGGTGCTGACTACTTGCTCATTATGAAATATGAATTATGAAAGCTTCAGCAGGGGAAGATTGTTTTCATATAAAGCCCCCCAGCTCTGGAATGCCCTTCCAAATACCCTTCGGGACTCAGACACAGTCTCAATTGAAAGGCTGAAAAGCTTGTTTATTCAGGCTTTTTGTGATTATTTTTTTCCTGTCAGATGAAGGGTGTAGAGCTGGGAGGTGGTGAGCATCGAGAATTCAAGTAAACTGGGATGCCGGATGCTGTCACTCCCCCACTTCTCAGTTTGTTGATGGCGGAGTGGAGGTGCGCCGGTGTCTCAAGGTGCTTTCTTGTCTATCATACTCCTCGGCTCTACCCTTTCTAGCCAGGCTGCTATAGCGAGTCATGCTGGAGTATCAACTTGCACTCCTTACATAAATACAGTTATAAAGTTGTAAATTTAAGCAGAACTAACTGTTCTCTGTTTTTTCTGAGGGGAACTGCTGCACATTTGTCTAGCTCGACCGATCACTATTGGGACCCAGGCCACCTCTTTCCCGGGTCTGCGATCACTGGCGCCCTCAACTGGTTCGGCTGCTCTGACTCCCCACGTCCTCTTCCTCCACCCAAAGTCAATGGCTGTTTAAAGGAGACATATTATACCTCTTTATAAACAAGTTATAATAGGTCTATGGGCTACAAAACATGTTCATGAAGTTCTTTACACAAAATCACTCTCACATAAAGAGATCTCACCAGCTCTATTCTTGACAGTTTCAGTCCCTTTCAAAATGAGCCGTTTAAGGGCTCTGTCACTTTTATGCAAATAAGCTGTTGCTGGCCACGGCCCATCCATCCCATGCTTACGCTGTGAGTTTACCACACGTGAAAATGGCAGAAAACAGAGGCGCTATCCAGCCCTATATGTTCGACCCCGAATCGGACCCAGAGCAAGATGAACACGGCACTTCATGTGTGATTTGCCTTTGCCTGTAGCCATAGCACTCGGCGTCTTATGTGTGCTTGTAAAACCAGCAGACAAAAATGGCGGATCTTCAACTAATCTAGCAGGTGGGGGCTCGACAGGTGTCAGGATAAGGGAGCTATCCAAATGGCTCATAGAAGCATATGATTCCTGACACCAAAATCTTTCAATTGACTCACAGAAAATGGATGGATGTTTTTTCACACTTGGATTGTTTATAGGAGCAGTAGAGACCCAAATGGAAATACAACAGGATGCAAAAAGTGAGTTTTGCGTAACATGTCCCCTTTAAAGCTCCAGCGGTGATTGTTGCTCCTGTTCCTGTTGTTATGGACTAGAGACTGTAACTGTACTAACTCTGTTAGCCATAGATGGCCAATCTGTCAATATGTTCATTCAAGAATGCCTTCTTTTGTAAGTTATCTCAATGGAGACACTTTTATTTTCTTCCCTCCGGGTCGACCAGAGGAGGATAGGTTTCCTTTTTGGTTCTTGGTTCCTCCCGAGGTTTCTTCCTCCAGCTTAGGAAGTTTTTCCTCACCTTTGGTTTGCTCACTAGAGGCTTGGACCTGGGATCTGTAAAGCTGCTTTGTGACAACTTGGTCATAAAAAGTGCTATAAAAATTAAGCCTATTAAAATTTGATGAAATAACTTGGCTCTTTGTGTAAGAAATTTTGTGTTGGGCTGCTAGTGAAAAATGAGAAACCATCACTTTGAAAACAACTCACACCACTCCACAAAGCCAGCTATGCTGAGATAAAATGAGCAGCTTCTTTGCACAAAAATTGTACACAACAGCATTAGAACATTAGTTAATCTGCTTACAGTCTTACAAAGACAAAATATTTGATAAAACATACATATTTATGATTATATTAATATAGTTTTTCAATGTTAATTCAAAATTTAAAAATGCATAGATCCACTGAAGAATGTCCAAAGCAGATTGAAAATGCACTTTATGGCTACTGAAAAAAGGGGTTAAGATACCATAAACCATATGAGTCTCCATATTCTTAATATGCTTCTGAGACTGGCACCAGGGAGATAGGGTTGCCCAAACCATACTTAGCTGCAGTGGGATTTTGGACGTCTTGTCGGGAAGTCTTATGGAAACATTTCCTCTATTCATATTTCATCTGAATGGAGTGTAGATCGCATGAGCAGAGAGGCGGGAGCTGGGAGGGAGGAATAGTAAACAGAGAAGCTCGCCTAGAGCCATAGCTTTTATGCTGCCAGAGCATTGAATCGGAGACTGCTTACTGCACCCAGGCTTTGCAGACCCCTGCTCTCATTTTCGCTTTCTTTTGCGCCTTTGCAGCCTTTATGCTCATTCTCTCAAGCTAACTCATTTTTGCTTTCTATCACTTACTACCCCTCCCCCCCAACACACACACACACACACACACACACACACACACATGTACACACACACACACACACACATACATGTACACACACACACACACACACACACACACACACACACACACACACAAACTGTTATTGTGCTTTGATGTTCCCATCATGCTATTTGGCTGCAAGGGAGATACACCACAATGCTTTATACACATTATTAAGCTTTCCCATGACAAAATCTGGACCAGCCAGAGGATTGGCAGGTACTTTGCCAGCCAAATATGTACAACATAACAAAGCCAAACATTCCTACCTGAATATGTATACACAATTCCATATCTCTTACATTGAGTAAAAACATCAGAAACTCTGCATTTTGAATGTTGGAAGCAAATTATGTTGATCCTTGATCCTAGTGTTAATCCATCCAAAGAAAAAAACACTGTGCCTTTTGATGCTCAGCAGTTTGATTCGATAGCAGCCTGATTCCATCTCCATTTAGGCCCCGTCCACACGAAGCCGTAAACGGCGATCGTTTACAAAATGATTTGCGTAAAGATGGAACCGCGTCTACACGAAAACGTCCGTAAACGACCGTAAACGACCGTAAACGCTGTTATTAGTAATCCAAGACGATAGGTGGCGCTGCTGCACAGGAAGTACTT
>JBBIGA010000126.1:7054828-7065131 GCA_037576975.1 Alestes dentex
AGTTGGAGCTTGTTTAAGTTTTTATTGGAGCAGCCTGACAGGAGGCTGTTACAGTAATCGAGTCTAGAGGTAATAAAATTACAGTTCCCTTGCTGCGCCTCTGATCACGAAAAGCTCGATGGGCCCTACACCCATGTCAGTTCCTCCCCGATCAAGCAGAAGGAGATACTATCCCTGAAACTGTCATTCCCCTGTCATGTGTCATGGCCCCAGTCCGATGGACTCTGTAGGATGGCCCAACAAACTGAACCTCTTGCCCCGGGTACCCACGATGGCATTGAACATGTACCGGGTAACCTTCGACCCCAAGTTTAGAGGGCACATGATGCCAGCCTCACAAGGCATTCTGGTCATACTCGTACCCTTGAAAACATGAAGACATTTTTTGGTGGCCCACAGTCCAAACTGATGTGTCAGAGTATGTAGCCGCTTGTAGTGTATGCGCTGCTAACAAAAACGATCATCAGCAGCCCCAGGGTCTCTACCGATTCCACATTGACCCTGGTCTCATGTAACACTGAATTTTGTGTCTGGACTACCTCTCTTGGAAGGCAGTTCTGTGGGTTTGGTGATGGTATATCAATTAATGAAGACTGCCCGATTCATTCTACTACCCAAACTCTCCATGGCCCCCCAAACTGCTGACGTGGTATTAAGAGAAGTGGTCTGACAGCACAGACCCCCCACGGACATTCTGTCGGATCAAGGTCCCCAGTTCATTGCCCGCTTCTTGGGCCACTTTTGGAAGCAGCTGAGTGTATCGGACAGTTTAACTTCAGGGTATCATCCATAGTCCAATGGCCAAACCGACCAGATCAACCAAGAACTCGAGAAATATCTGCACTGCTACTGTTCAGCCAATCTAACCACCTGGGCTCATCACCTGCGCTGGTCTGAGCTAGCTCACAACCAGTTAACCACATCCACCATGGAGATGTCCCCATTTGAAGCACTTATGGGACATCAACCCACTTGGTTCCCCACTGAAGAATCTGAAGGTCCGGTTCCAGCAGTAAATACAGTTGTATGTCATCTTCATTAGGTGTGGGCCCGGGCTCTACGGACCTTTTTGGTGACCTCGGACTGGATCAAACACCAAGCAGACAGATGGCCTTGGGCAGGCTTGATATACCACCTGGAGGACTTGGTATGGGTGTCCATGAAGGGTCGCCTATCAACTCTGAAAATCGCAAATTAGAACCTCGTTTCATTGGTCCATTTAGGGTGGTTTGGGCAGGTCAATCCAGTTGCCTGGATCCCATTCCTTGAGAGTCAGCCCCATGCTTCATGTCTTGGTGCTACATAAAGCCCACAAATCCCCACTCTCACCACCCACCTCGGATCCTCCTCAACCACAGATCACTGATGGAACCCCCCACCTACACGGTCCGTTGTCTTCTGGACGTACGCCAACATTTCTGGTCGACTGAGAGGGCTATGGACCCAAGGATAGGTCCTGGGACCCACATTGGGACATCCTGGATCCACTCCTCCTGAGGGACTTTTATGACTCCCAACCTGGTGTGCGGGGGGGGGTACTGTCATGGATCCAACACCCACCACAGTCACACCCCCAACACACAACCACGAACAACCAATAGAACGCATTCTCCGGAATTCTAGCCCCATTCCTTGGCCACGCTGCCCTGCCGCACCCTGTTTTTCTTGGAGCGTTCTCTGGTACTGTGGACTAAACCTTTAATAATGTTCCTCTTCATTACATTCACCTATCTGCAATTGTGCATTACCTCACCTCGTGACACATTCCTTAAACGGTACTGACCTCTTTCAGCAGAATAATGTGCCCTGGCACACTTCAAAAACTTATCAGGAATGGTTTGAGGAACATGACAAAGAGTTAGAATTGTCGACTTGGACTCCAAATTCCTTAAATCTGTCTAATCAAACATCTGTGGAATGTAGTGGACAAACCAGTCAGATCCATGGAGGGCCCCATCTTACAGCTAACAAGACTTGTATCTGCTGCCAAGTTTTTGATGCTAGATACCACAGCACACTCTCAGAGGTCTTTTGGAGTCCCTGCCTCAAAGGGTCAGAGCTGGGTCACAATATTAGGCATATGGTTTTAATATTATGGTTAATCATTGTACATATTCATACTTGAAGTAATTCTATTTCAGGATTTATCAACAGTTGTATGCTGTGCCACAGTATTAAAACACCGGCAATGGCAATGGTTTTTTTTTTTTTTTTATATTTACTGACGTGCAATGTTAGCAAAACTATCACTCTTGATGACTACATGGCCATCTGCTCAGTTTGCAACATCTGTTTTTCAGACTGCTGTTGGTTTCTTCCATTTTGCACCATAAATGTTCACTGTAAAAATGTGTTGGTTTAACTTTATGAAGCAAGTAAATCGGCTGCATTAATGTCTTGAAGTCATTGAACATTTAATATTAAGTAAACAGAACCCTCACCTATGTCTACATTTTGTTTATGACTTTTTACTTGTTCAGTTAAATAAAATTAAAATAAAACAAGACAAAATAAAGGCAGCTGAGTTACTTATGATTTTATATTAAAATGCCACATCATTTTGTAAAGTATATTACTTTGTGTAAGGCTGCATAGACAGCTTTAATGTATTCAGTAAACCTTTAGGTTATATCTTGCCTCTAATTGGCCTGAGTTCAATTTTAATCTCCTTTCAGACACATTCTTCACACTATCTCTCCGCATTACTGAAGAATGCTATGGACCTTTTGATTATGTTTTCCTAAGCCTGACCGCTTGTGAACATGGAATTACAGACGAAGCAGGGAACATAAGCACTGCCCCCTGTGTGGGGCCTCCCAGCTATAAAATCAATGTCTCTCCAAATGTCAGTCATTAATGTTTCAGAATTCAGTTGGGAAGGTATGGTCACCTGAATCAATGCTTTCTGTAGACAAACAAACTTACTTTAAAATGCTGGGTTGTTTTGTTAACTTTTTTCTTGAGTTTGTTGTATGTAGGTTTTTGTAGCCATGTTTGTGTATAATGAATTGTATAATGTATAATAAGTAGTGTTCTTAACACTAAAAAATCCGACCCTTTCTGAAAAACTGTGGCTCAAAAATAATATTTATAGGTATAGTCTAAATTATTCTGCATAAACATTAGATGTATTTATATTTATTTTGTATAGTATTGTGTATGTCCCCCTCGTGCCTCCAAAACAGCTCTGACCCACTGAGGCATAGATTTTACAAGATCTCTGAATGTGGTCTTGTCATTCATATACTGTTGCCATGGAGGGGTCTGCTACAATGTTTTTTTTACAATGTCTGCTACAATACTGCCATAAAGTATAATATATTTTAATTACAATGCACTGCCATGTTTACAGAGCTTTATTAATGCAGTATATTGTATTAAACTCGTCCATAGTTTGTTGTTATTAAGATATGATTTGTTGTTCCTCAAACTTTCCAAAACAACTTGCATATGTTTCATGTCATATCTACCAGTCGCAAAAGATTTAAGTATCAAACCATAATAATAATTGCTTTCATTTTTCCTTTATTTCTGAATTCAGAATTTGATACATTTGCTACTGAAATGCTGTTCAAAGGCCAATAAATAATTGTAATTTCTGCAAAAGTCAAATATATTAGTAACATTCCACCTGTTGACCCTCAAGAACTCTACATGTACTTTGGTAGCATGATTCGGATCACTGTCCTGCTGCAACCATCCACATTTGCTTGGACCTGAGCACCTTGACCTGAGATGCTTCTAAAACAGACAAGCAATCCATTTCCACTAATTGCCACACATGTGATTCACCTATGGCTTAATATTAACAACCTGAATTTGTGTTATGCACTATTTTGCATCCTTGTTTTTAATATATCCAAATCAGAAACCATGTTAAAAATTGTGTTCAAAAGGTTCTATAGCATTCCATCAACCTTTCGTTTAATCAGGAGGTATCAGAGCACAGGTCACATGTAGAACAATGTACTGCTGTATCTATGAACCCTTTCAACACAGTATAGAAATTATCCCATATGAACTGCATTATTCATATAACTTTTTTCATACATTATACAACATAATAACACTTTGCTATCTGTGCTACACAGTCGATTAAGCTACTGGAGAAATCCTCTTTTTTTTTTCTCAAGAATTTCTGGTTCCTTACATCATTCCTTCACTTCAACACAGATTTATTTAAATAGTAACCTAATATTTTTTTTTATATTTTTTTGATAATAGCAGATGACACCCTTCATACATCCTCTTCTCCCTATTCCCCGCTGTCTAACTCTGTTCGGCATTTTTGCACGGTTAATGACTCTGCTAGTTATAATAGTGTATTAATTCAGTCTAGTTCTGTAGCTGTCGACTGCACTAAATGTTGTCTTGACCTGTTGTTTTGTTGCTTGTGTTTTTTCCCAACTCTCTTTCTCTTTGCACTCTTTGACAGTACTTTGTCCTGTCCACAATAAACCTCCTTGACTTGACTACTTGACTTATAAAACAATAAATGAGTCATGTCCCAGAAACTTAAAAAACTACGGAAAATATTCAAACCTATTTTGATAAAATCTTAGTTTGATAATTTCACCAGTATAAAAAAAAAGATTAATTATGGAAGTTTCAATCTAATTTTCCCCCTCACATTTAATACATTAAAAGTAGGCTGTTAGTTTGGTAATGTGTGTGTTTATATAGAATAGTATGTTAGAAAAAGATTCTTTGGAACACTGATGAAAGTTCCAACCAAGAGAACCACCTACTGTTTCTAGTTTCTGGATCTCTGCTGGAACAGCACTACCCTGGAAAACAAAAAGCTTCAGCACTTCTGCTCAGAGTCTCTATTCATTATAGCTCTAGAGTAGTATTCTAGCAAAAGACTTAGCTTGCTCTCGGAAATTCAAAGATCAATAGGTGCTTTAAGTTGGGTAAGTGTAAAATGTTTGGGTGGTCATCCTTTAACTTATCGAATTAGAAGACTGTTGCTCGGTAAATTAACTACAAGCATTTTGTAATAAACTACAAGGCTTTATAATTAACTGCATAGCCTTGAAATTTTGCACATGGGCGGTATATGAAAAATCTTCTATAGCCAAGTTTTAAGGCTCTGATAAACATAATAGTTATATGTCAATGCTTATATGTATTTTTGATATGTATTTTTGATATGCTATGTTTCAAGTACTCTAAAAGCAAAACATCACAACGCATGCACGTTTTACTATCTAAGTATAAAATGACTGCAATATTTGCATTCATGTGGAACATTAAATGCAGATGATAACTTTTCTGAAATGTACTTTACATTTAACTTTACAAATACTGTAGCACAGATTTTCTCCAAATGCTTGACAAATTTGAACATGGAAGAAAATTTTTAGGAGACAATTTTAATAAAAGTAACCCAAAAACAAATTTAGGTTAAAAAAAGCCGCAAAACAATTTTATAGATTTAAGCAGGAAAATATCCCAGGCAAGTCACAATAATAAAATGCCCTTTCCCTCTTAACCAGGACCTCATTTAACATGAGGCAAACCACAAAGCTGCATGCTGTGTTTGCCCTAGTAATGGACATTTCTTGGTCTTGTTTCCTATAATGGAATATTCATGTCTGCTGTGTGTGTAATGGAGTTTGCTTTCTCTGGTTCTTATTAAACTCTGTCACTAGGATGGACTTCAACCTGTGACCTCTCCATTAGCCTTCCTGCACCCAGCCTGGTGATTAGAGGAACATTAGGAAATTAAAGGCAAATTGCATTATGAGAGAAGCAGATGGAGTAGCTGTAGTGACTGCAGAATGTAAGACATGCAGACTGCTGACACAGTATGCCATTCCCTGAAACCACAGCTGCTGCTTTTTGATGCTAATACTACCCATGGCCATTATGCAGTGGAACATTGTCTCTATGTGTGTGTTTTACAAAGTTAATAGAGGATATTTGTCAGTTGAATATCTGTTTATTAGAGATTTGATATTTAACCATACAGAATGACACTGTACGTAATGCATTAACCCCTTGTTGTACAAAAAAATACAGCAGGTGTCATGAAAAACATTGGAACTTTTTATTGAACTGAAAAAATGTTGAAATTGAGAAATGTTGTTTTCTGAAAAATACATTTGAATTTGGCAAACAATATGAAAAACTGGTGTTTTAGACCCTGAGGTGACATTGCTACTCACCCGTGAGCACAATGGCCGTGGCGACTCAGCTGGAGGCACCCGGAGGACGCGTGAGCGGAGACGGGGACGCAGGGCTGGGGTTCAAGTCAGAGTGAAACGCATTTGAGGGATAACAAAGGACTGGGAAAGTGTAATGCTACAAAACACCTGGTCGAACATCTCACAACTCATTACATTAATGAACAATCAGTAACATGATTGTGTACAAAGAAAGCATCCTAGACAGGGAATGCTCTCAGAAGTATAGATATGGTGGGGTTCACCACTCTGTGAAACACTATGTGGACAAATAGTGCGAAGAATAGCATTCTTCAACTTCAAATTACAAAGAATTTATCATGAAAACACTAAAAGATCATTTAAAGATTCAGAGAGAAATCTGTACTCAAAGTAAAAAAAACATTTGATGGCTGTGATCTTCAGGTCCTCAGATGACACTGCCTTAAAAAAGATACTGTTTTGCAGTGGAAATCACTGCATGGGCTCAGAGCACTTTCGGACGCTGCATCCACGAAAGAAAGTTACTCTATGATGCAAAGAAAAAAACATTTTATATATACAGTAACCCCCCAGTTTTATGCGGATCAGGAGTCGCGGAATCAGTCTTACCTAACCTAACTGATAATTGTATGCAGAAATCCTCACAATAGCACGGAAAATGGCAATATGTTTTTTTTAACGCATTTTAGTTCTAAATTATTAATAAAAATAGAATTTACTAATTTTGCAACATAAATGTTAAAGTAAATTCAGCTACATTTCCATATAAAATATAACTGTATAAATGTTTTTGTACTGTTCAGAGAAACACAAAAAAGTGCTGAAAAACCGCTGTACTCAGAGGCAGGAGGTTTGAAAGTAGCCAATCTGAGAACGTTATTTATTTCTCCTTGCTGCTGATTGCATCTGTCGCAGCTCCAGACCAGTTTTCCCCCCTGGAGTGTCTCGAGTGTTTCTCTTGTTTTTCATTTTGTTCTTCTTAAAGTCCTGTAATTTTATTACTCTAAATTAAATTAAAAGAGGCTGTTGAGCTCAATCTCCGTCCAGCGTCTGCTTTAACCGGCGGGTCACTACAATACGACTCCTCCTGAAGCCCCTGAATAAGACGCTCCGCCCGAAAAACAGTAAATTATTGAACTGTAAAAAATATTGATTACCCGTACATTTTACTGTATTTTTATTACTAAAAAATTACATTAAATTATTACTGTATTTACTTGCTTATACCAAAGAAAACGACAGCGCATACCAAAGAAAACATGCTTGCAATTAATTGTGGGAGATGGCATTTCAGTGTAAACTGTCCAGCACGTATAAGAGTTTAAATTTACATGTATTAAAGGTAAAATTAAATTAAAGTGTTTCAGATTCAGTCATTTTTTCTTAGAACCGAACTAATAATTGTTGGCAAAAACTCCAGCAAATCCATGTAAACCACAGATATCCTCCACATTTCTTTTGCTTTTTCGTGGCAGTATATAATTCTTCATGCATTTTAGTGCTAAATTAATAAGAAAAATATAATTTACTAATTTTGTAACTATTAACTAATTTTGTTATTAATGTGAATTCAGCTAGATTTCCATATAAAATAATAACTGTATAAATGTTTTTGTACTGTCATGAGAACACAAAGAAAACGCTTTTGGGATGGTTAAATATGCTGTACTCAGAGCAGGGGCAGACTGGGACTAAAAAACAGCCTGGAGTTTCTTCACCAGCTGCACAGAGGTCTGCGTCTCAGCCGAGAAAGACAGGCCGATGGCCGCCATGCACCAGACAGCCTTTCTTTTCCAGAACACACAGATTGCCAATCTGCCCCTGACTCATCTTGAGTGTTTCTCTTGTTTGTCGTTTTATTCTTCTTAAAGCCCTGTATTTTTATTACTATTAATAGTAATAAAATTATTACTGTTGAGCTCAGTCGCTGTCCAATGTCTGCTTTAGCTGGCAGGTCACTACAATACAGTACTCCTCCTGAAGCCCCTGAATAAGACACGCCGCCTGGCAAACAGTAAATTATTGATGTAAAAATTATCGTGATTACTCCAACATTTTACTGTATTTTTATTTCTAAAAATTATACTAATTTATTACTGTATTTACCTGTTTATACCAAAGAAAACGACAGCACATACCAAAGAAGTTGAGGTTTATTGTCATATGTACAAAGTACAGTGTACAGAGCACAATGAAATGCTTACTTAAATACCCTCTTCGCAGACAGAACATAAGACATGAGACATAAAAGACATAAAAAACAAAGCAGTGAAGAACAATAACTAATCACAGGCTAAGTTGCATAATATGAAGTGTCATTGCAGTGTAAAGTTTAAGGTGAAAGTGCAGTGTAAATTGTTGTGTGCTACAGTATTACACAGAGGGTGAAGAACAGATTTATTGCACCCAGAGAGAGAACCACAGTTACTGTGTGTTGAATAGTCTGATGGCACTGGGATAAAAACTGTTTCTGAATCGTCTTGTGCATGTGTGAATTGTCCTGGGTCTCTTGCCGGATGGCAGGAAAGTAAAAAGTGGCAGTGCAGGGTAACTTGGGTCCCTTATGATGCTCTTTGTTTTCTTGAGACAGCGTGTGCTGCAAATGTCTGTTGTTGCAGGGAGTGGTGTGCCTGTGATCCTCTGAACCATTTTCACCACCCTTTGCAGGGCCTTCTTATCCTGAGCAGTGCAGCTGCAGTACCAAGATGCAACACTCCCCGTGAGGATGGACTCCACAGCGCACCTGCAGAAGCTGGTGAGGACAGAGGTGGACACCCCAGCCTTCTTTAGGCGTCTGAGGAAGTGAAGTCATTGGTGGGCTTTTTTGGTGACCGCTGCTGTGTGTTCTGAGATGAGCCGCACCCTGCCTCCTAAAATCCAGTACCATCTCTTTGGTTTTACTGACGTTGAGAGAGGTTCTCCTGACACCACTCTGCCAAGAGTCTCACCTCCTCTCTGTAAGCCGTCTCGTCGTTGTTGCTGATCAGAGCCACAATGGTTGTATCATCAGCAAACTTGATGATGGTGTTGGAGCTGTGTCTGGACACACAGTCGTGTGTAAACAAGGAGTACAGCATTGGGCTCAGAACGCTTCCCTGTGGCATACCAGTGTTGAGGATCATTGTGGTGGAGGTGTTTTTGCCAATCCTCACGTGCTGCGGTCTGTTGGTCAGAAAGTCCAGAACCCAGTTGCACAGAGTAGCACTGAGTCCCAGCCGCAGCAGCTTGGTCAGTTTGGAAGGGATAACTGTGTTGAATG
This sequence comes from Alestes dentex, assembly GCA_037576975.1. Taxonomy (NCBI): domain Eukaryota; kingdom Metazoa; phylum Chordata; class Actinopteri; order Characiformes; family Alestidae; genus Alestes; species Alestes dentex. The sequence goes on from JBBIGA010000126.1 coordinate 7,064,258, forward strand.
CGGAGCTGAAATCCACAAATAACAGTCTGGCATAGCAGTTCTTATTGTTCAGGTGAGCCAGGGTGGTGTGAATGGTGTGTGAGATGGCGTCTTCAGTGGATCTATTGTGACGGAGTGCAAATTGAAGGGGGTCCAGACTGGTCAGTATGGAGCTCATGATGTGTCCCATTACCAGCCTTTCAAAGCACTTCATTGTTATGGAGCTTAGTGCAACAGGCTGAAAGTCATTAACCCTTATAAGGTCTTCAGGTCTGTGGGACCCGTTTTCAGTTTTTAGCTTAAGAAAAATTATAGAAATAATTATTTTTTCAAACTGAGTTTCACTGGCCTTGGCTCATTTTCTGTGAGGAACTACCTTCTGTGAGGTAGGCCCCCCGATGTTCCGTGTAGTGTTGGTTCCCCGAGTGTGCTCGCCAATGTGCTCGCGGGTGAGTAGCGATGTCACCTCAGGGTCTAAAACACCAGTTTTTCCATATTGTTCGCCAATTTTTATGAGTGTTTGTCTATCGTACTGGATTAAACTACACGCTGGCTGCAAACTAGACATTACAAACAAAACAATATATACAAAACAGACAAATCTGCGAGGGGCGGCATTCAACACGTTGCCACGCTACAGTAAGAAAATGCCCGTGTAATGTAAGAAAATGCCCGTGCATGAATTACAGTAAAGTCTGTACAGGAGTAATATCGGTATTTACATTCTAGCACTGCAGGAGTTCATTGTAAACTGTACAGTACGAATACAGGCTTGTCTTTATATTTTCGTTAAGGGTAATGTATTAAACTGAGTTTAAAATGAGCATATTTGGGGGCATAGTTAGGATTTACACAGTGAAAATAGACATTTTTAGGCTTTTTTTTTTTTTTTTTA
>JBBIGA010000126.1:7079379-7096297 GCA_037576975.1 Alestes dentex
ATATATACATACTAGGGATGTCAAACGATTAAAAAAAATCGAATTAATTTCAAGGTCTCTGATTAATTAATCTAAATTAATTGCACACATTTTTGCTGTAAAAGTGTTCATGTGCAATAATGGTCACAACAATCTATAAGGTGCAGTTTAAGACAATGTAAATACACACACAGGTGTCAGAGGCATTTAAATTTGTGGGGTCTGGAACAGGGGTGGGTGATATGGGAGTGAAGGCTGTAGCATAGTGTTTTCTCGGGGGGAGGGGGGCGTCTTGTGTGTTTCACTCTTACAAATCCCTGGGTGGATAAGGGACGAACCTAATGATTTTTAAAAGTCGCCCCTAATATAATGGTCCTGGTGCTCATGCATACAAGGCATCTCAAGCCTGGTATCGGGCTGCTCTGGCTTGGACTGCCGGGTTTGCTCCTAAATGCTGTGCGCTGAGCAGGGGTGGCGGAAGCATTTTTAATGTGAGGGGGACGCATCGGTCTATGCATGGAGGGCGGGGCTTGGGAATGGGGGCGGGGTTTGGGTGGGTGCCTGTATGGTTTGCTACGTGCGTGCAAAGTCTCGGTCCTTTTGGGGCAGAAAAAAGTTTGGAAACCGCTGCATTTAACGTGGCCTAGGGAAGCCGTTTCCAAACTTTCTTTTTCTGCGCACAATGCGGCTGACGTTACCTGCTCCAGTTTCGAGCAGCCTGTCTATGCACTGACGATTCACTTCACTTGCATGCGGTGAGTTGGAGGCAGACCCGGAGCGGATTTCCAGTGGTATGTGTATTCTCCTGTCCATTAAGTGGAATGTATTCTTTCGCGAAACAGCACTAGGTGAAATAATATTTTATGTTAAATGTAGGGGGATTCAAACAAATAATTATGAAATGTGAAGGGGACACATCCTCTTCAGATTGAACGGCAGGGACGCCCATGGCGCTGAGGTACTCGGATCTGTCTGTTTTTAAACGTGAACTTTCTCGCCTTTATTTTACAGAGTACCTGTGGCCAGAACGGGGCCGGATGGTCAAAGTCACATTGTGCGATTAATCAGCGTTCATGTTTTTAATGCATTATTTTTCTGTAATTAATTGATCGAAATTAAGATGTTAATTCAACACCCCTAATATCAACCTTTTGAAACGTTGGGTGAAACCTGTACCAGCTCTATAAACCTCTCCTGTTGTGGCAGCAGGTATCCCAGAACCATTTACACCTGGGACATGGCAGTTTTACACCTGGGACACGCCTGATCCAACATGATATCAAAACCCCACCTGGCCCAGCTAGCTATTAAATAGGTAGCTGTTAAAACCGTAAAAAATACCTCCGTCTTTCTTTTTTTTTTATATTTTGTCCTACAAATAAGAAAGTCTTGGATATGGTGGGATATTACCTTCGCTATTACCAAACTTCTCCTCTTACGGAGACCTAACGAAGAAGAGTGAGCCGGAGAGGGGGTGCATTGGATTGAAAGAAGCCTTTCAGGCATTAAAATGTGCTCTTACCTCTGGCCCAGTCCTATGTAATCCTGAATTCTGACTAGCCTTCCTTCTGCAGATGGATGCATCGGACACTTGGCTGTATCATGTCCCATCAGTGGCTGCTAGAGGCCGCCACATGTAAAGTTATGTTTTGGGGCTTTTGTTTTTAGGTTTGAGGGGTTTTCTTGGTTATTAGTCACAGCTGGGGTGTGATAAGTGCTTGTGTTTTGTTATTGGGTGTTAGGGTTTTGTGTTTTTGTATTTAAGTTCAGTTTAGGTGGACCTTAGTTGTCGGTCCACCATCAGATTATGTTGGTTTTGTTTCCTCTGTCTCCTTGTGTTCTGAGTCTTGACTCTGGCCCTCGTGCCTTTTGGTTTTGTTGTGTTTTTGAAAAATAAAAAGAAGCAAGCATGGATGTCTGCCTATGTGCCTGCTCTCATTGGGGAGACGAGGGGAATCGTGACAGGCTGAGGGCTGATCTTTTGCAGGTTTTTGATGGGGAGGAGAATCCCGTTCTCTTTGCGGGTAGGAGGCTGACCTCACCGAATAGCGTTATGCAGCTATTGAGTGATGAAGCCCTGGCCATCAAATGGGCTGCGGAGGAGCTATTACTTGACTGGCAGGCAGCTCACGCTGCTCACCGACCTAGCTCCTCTACAATGGATGGCCAGGGAGAAGAACAAGAATAGCCGCATAATGCTATGTTTTATTTCCCATCAGGAATTCTCATTTCAAGTTCAACATAGGGTGGGCACGGCACCCAACATGGCAATGTGGATACCCAATGTGGATGCCCGCCCCTTCTCCTGCTTGGAGCGCCAAACCCTGCAACATCACCAGGCAAATGCTCTTCCCTCAGCCTCAGAGGTAGGGAAAAGTCAACATCACATCACATATTTGTCTCCAGCAGACTGGTTCAGCACCTGGGACAGTGACCACTCCACTCTAAGGAGCTCGAGGGTGGTGTTAAGGTGATGAGCCCAAGCTGACAGTGATATTGCAATCATTGAGGAGAGCGGCAGGTATAAAAGAGCCTGCACGCAGCAGTGTGGGAGTTCAGACTGCTCTTTGGCCAGCAGATCCAGTCCAGAGGACCTCCCACACTACTAGCTACTCCACCAGCACTGAACCTGTAAACTGTAGCTTTTCAAATTAAGTAACAAGAAATAAGTATGCCTACAGTAGCATTAAACATTGGCATACCAATCCAATAACTTGTTCAGCTCCTCTCTCTGTCTGCTGCAGTGTGTTACAGTCCAAAACATTACAGTTTCCATACCAGACAGTGATGGTACTGACTTCAGTGAAGTCAGTGAACACAGACCATGACGGCTGGGGGTGTGGGGGTGTAGAGTAGGAGTTGCAGCTGTGATAGTACCCCTTTCTTTTGCTAAATTAAGCTTTTATTTGTGTGTGTAGATGCATTGGTCTGAGCAGGTTAAATTGCTCTGTGGTCCCCATAGTGCACCTCAAGACACAGTCCTCTGTCAAAAGCATAGAGGTCACTATGAGGTGCATTTTGCTGGTTTCTGAGGCTGAATTATAGTTATGCAGCTTTTTTGTATATCTAATTAAAACAGGGAACATCTAGTAGGCTAGTGAAGCATTTGAAAAACAACACAGTAAAAGTTGGTTGCTCTCAGCCAAAATAATGTATCACAAAATGTTTATAAGCCAATAGACCATTAATCCTCAGGCCTACATTTCCATGGTGCTGACCCAGGCAGAAACAGAGTCTTGTCCCCTTGATGAATTATTAATGATTTTATGTGTCCTTTTTGCCTGGCCAATAATCTGATAGCTAAATTTTAGACATGAAAAAGTGAGGGGCAAACTATTTTCAAACATTATCTAACAGGAGACTAAATCACCAAAACACACACTGCCATTTATAACACAGCGATAAGCCTGTCAGTTGCAGTTTCAAAATGGAAGGGGTTACAGATATGTATCCCACCTCAATTTCAAAGAGCAACACCCTGATGCAAGACTTGCATGCATGTGTTCCTATTCATGCTTTTATGAATTACATGTTATCTTGCTGTTCTGGGCAACTCAGTCCTCTGTTTCAGGGTTGCACAACTCTGTCCTAGAGGGCTGGTGTACAGCATAATTTAGTAATTTCACTCCTTCAACACACTTGGTTCAAACACTTGGTTTCAACAAGCAAAGGGTGATGTAGTCATAAAGTTCTGTTACAGAAACCATATCTAAATATAATTCCATGACTGTGCAATAATTGACCAAGATTCAAAAGCACCAAAATAAAAAATGAATAATTTGTTTCGGTGTGCTTTTAGGACATTTCATTGAATTATCAGATTCATTCCTCACTGCTCACTATGTGAAAACATTGTTTATTAAACCAGTACTGTGTCACACTATAAATCTTAAGATAATATATACTTTTTAGCTGTAGTAAAGATATACAGTATAATGAGAGAAGACATTCTTTATAAATCTGTAACAGCAGACACAAAATTGGTTGCAGTCTAGTTTGGGAGCTTTGATCTTGTGGAAACAATTTCACAACTTGACAGAGCTGAGAGATAAAAAAAAATAGTGAAGTGATAGAGAGAGGAAATGGTGGCAGGCTATTCAGGCCCAGCCTATGGCCTCTTGTCAGCCCACACTTGTCTTACTGAATGGATTGTCCCACTTGTGAGTGACAGCTTGTCCAATTGGAAATGAAGGTTTCCTTTTTGAAGGAAACAATGCCTGTGACACAGAAAGAGCGAGGGCGGAAGTACTTACCTGTAGGTCATCAAGTCCTTAAACTAATGCCCTTTCTATAGCCTTTGGTACATATTATTGGTTGAGCAGTTTTCATATTTATTAAGAAATAATAAGCAGCTAAATCAATGCAATATCTAGACTCAGAACTCCCCTTGCATCTGTATTCCCGGTGTCCTATATGAAGACCTACTATTGTACTGTCTGGCCTGTTCTACCCTTCTAAGAGTTTGTCCTAGTGCTGTATGCTCCTTGTTATATGTAATTTGCCGTTTTTGTGTATTTCTATCTGTTTAATTCATGAACGGAGCAATTGCAAAGTTATCGTCATGCACTTGCACTGCCATTCATTGTGAGCGTCAGACCCCTCAATAGATGAGATTATAAGTGCTCAACAAACTGGTAGAACATCCAAATAAAACTTAGGAGAGTGGAATGAATAGGAGTAAGATCACTCAGTTTACATTCAGCATACGCTTTTTATCCAAAATGACTTCAATTCCCTAACCACAGATGACAGTCTCCCTGGAGCAACTTGGGGTTAAGGGTCTTGCTCAGGAACCCAGTGGTGGTATGCTGAAGGTAGGATTCAAACCCATGACCTCGTGGTCTAAAGGCAAGTATCCTACCCACTAGGCCGCCACCACTCAGTTAATTAAGAGCTTCCCTAAACAGCAATATGAAACAATAAAAAAAAATCAAAATAAATAAAAAGATAAGTAAATAAATACAAGTTTGTATTCAAGATCACTGTGACAATCTCTAAACTATACTAAATGGACCTGAAAATCTTTGTTCAAAAAAAAAATAAAAAATGCAATAATCTGAAATGTCAAAATAACAATCAATAAAAAGGTTGTATTATTGTAAAAACAGCTATGACAGCAACTCATAGTCACAGCCTTTCATGCATCACAACAACCACTGACCCAGTGCTCTCTTTTCCCTTGTCTTTGTTTATTGTATAGTTTTGTCTTCTGCCTGTTCTCTTATTCGTCATTGTTGTTGTTAGGTTTACCATGTTCCTTTCTTTACCTTAGTTTGGTCTTAGCAATGCCTTAGTCTTGTTCCTGGGTCCTCCCAAGCTCAGGGGTTTCTCATTTGTTAGTCAGTGCAGATGTAGCCCCTGTCTTTAGGCTTTTTTTATTGGTTCTTAATGTTGAATTGGTGTTTTTGCTTTGTGATTCTGGATTAATAGTTTTGCTCAGTTTTTCTTATCCTTGGTATTTTTGTTGTTCTTTTTGCTTTGTGATTTCTGATTGGTATTTTTGCTCCCTGTTTTTTGATTGTTTATTTCTGCTCAGTTTTTTTGCTCTGTGCTTTTTGCTTAGTAGTTTACTCTGTGTTTTGCCCTGTGTTGTTTTGATAAGAAAGTCCAGTTCATGTTGACATCCTACTCCACACCTGAAGCCTCCTCATTACATTTTCAGAGCCAATAGATATAGATGTCTGCTTTTTTAGTCATTAGGGACATAAATGGCTTGACAGCACAGGACTGCCAGTACCAAATCCCTCTGGGGAACAATATATATTCTGCTTTAAATAGCACAGATTTACCAGTTGGTATTAATATTAAATGCATAGCATATACAAATATTTACTTACTCTCTACTACTAGACTTACTCTCTAGCTGCTACAGCTTTAAAAAATTCTGTCATTCTCTCACAAAAAAGTAAAGCATCAGCCAACTCTTTCAAAGTGGGCTAGATAAATTCACTAGGCTTTATGTTCACTGCGTAATTTTAGTGGGGGCCTGCGAAGCAGAAATGGACCTGCCTGTGGGCAGAGAATAGACAGTCAGTTGCAGCTTCATGTTCTAAAGACTCAGTTAGGCAAGCCAGTCAAGTTAACCCTCCTATGTCCAGGTCACAATTTGCCCATTTTAGAACTTATCATTGCTGCAATACCCAGGGGCAGTGGAAGATAGCTATGAATGTTGAAAAGTATCTGAAAACATCTGAAAATCTCTGTACTTTGTGTGTGTGTCAAGCGTAATTTGCAGACATGCTGTCACATAGTATCTGCTATCAAAATCTCAGATTTTTCTCATTTTAGCCTCTGATTTTGCCCTTTGACCTGTTTCCTGTTTTTTTCTGTAAACTCTGTTTGCAACGACATCCCCCTCCTCGTTTATGTCTCTACATGTCACAATGATAGACCCTCTCTGTGTTATACATCATTTATTATAGTAATAATATGGTACAGAATATTAAACTTAAATGAACCAAGATAACTATAAATCCATTTCATGGAGGAAAATATGTTGCCCCTAGGTGTGACTGTGAGCCTGAATGGTTGTATGTGGCCCTGTGACGTGCCATCGCCCATAGGCTCCAGTCCCGTCCCGTCCTATCCCCGACCCCGAGTGCGGGACAAAGGGGTAGAAAATGGATGGATGGATGGATGGATGTATAGTGTGTGTGTGTGTGTGTGTTTAAACTGACAAGCCACTTCACCAAGTATGGATATTAACAAAAGATATATTAACAAAAGACAAAACACAACACATGCTTGTGTGTAGCAACACACCTCTAACCAGGTGCCTAGTGACTGGAAAGCCCAAAACCATCTCTTAGCTGCCTGCTGCTGTGCCTGATCTTAAAGAGCTAAGGGTTACAAATTACATACAGCTGTCTGTGCCTACTCACCAGTACCAGGGGGAGAGCCCCTGGCTACCATGTGAACACTAAGGAACTTGGTGCTATGAATGATCTCCACTGAGAAGCCGTTGAGTTTCATCAGAGTGATCACGTTGTGCCTGCCTGAAGTTGATGGGTATCTCTTGTGTTTTGTCTACATTCAGAGATAGGTTGTTGGCTCTGCACCACTCTGTTAGTGGTTGCTCCTCCTCTCTATATGACACTTTGTTCCCACTGAGGTCATGTCATCAGCATTAACTTGGGGACCCTGTGGGACCCTGTGTTCAGTGTTGTGGCACTGGAGGTATTGTTCCTGATCCTGACTGACCCTGATCCTGAATGCTTAACTGAAGTTTGTGAAAAGCATTCTAACACAAGTGTCCTTTTTTACAGATGGATGAGACATTGAGGCATGACACTGATAACTTCTTTAGCACAGGGATGATGATGGTGGCTTAGAAGCACGTTAGAATGATGGTGGTGCTCAGAGAGATCTTTAAGATGTCTATGAGGGCATCTGTTAGCTAGTCTGAGCATCCTCAGCACACAACCAAGAATGTTGTCTGGTCCCGCAGCCATCCATGGGTTGATTCTAAGCAGAGTCCTCCTCACATCAGCCATGGTCAGACATTGCACCTGGTCTTTGGGGGTCAGGATGGTCTTCTTCATTGCCGTTGCAATGAACTGCATGTAAAAGACATTCATCACATCTGAAAGGGTGGAGTCGCCAACACAGGAGATGTTCTGTAGTTGATTATGACCAAGTTTTCCTGCCATATGTGCCTTGTGTTACCAGTTTCCTGAAAGTAGTCATGGATTTTCTGTGCATATGCATGATTCTCTCCTCTGATGGCCCAGGGCCTTTTGGCCCTTGTTGTTCTCAGGGGAGCTTTACTGACAGACCTGAAGGCAGCATCACAGATTCTCAGCAGTGTGTACAACTCATCCGCAGCTTCTGGTTAGGTTGTGTGATCATGGTTTTGGAGGCAGTAACATCATCGATGCACTTGCTGATGTAACCAGTCGCTGATGCCCTGTACTCCTCCAGGTTGATGGAGCCGCCAGAGGTTGCAACCTGCCTAAACATTTCCCAGTCAGTGTGCTCACAGCAGTCCTAAAGAGTTGAGATGGGTCCTGGGGGCCACGTATTCATGTGCTTCAGAATACAAAGCCTTCTCAGTAGAGTAGAAGCTGTTAAAGCTGCAAATTTGGCAACTCATTATTAATGCCCATGGTTTTGGAATGAAATGTCTAAAAGAAGTCATCTAGGTGTGATGGTCAGGCATACACATACTTTTGACCATGAAGTGTAAGTCATGTCATGTTCATGTGGTTGATCCATGTTTAACGGAATACATTTGTGTGCCTAATAATGCTATTATGTGGTAGCAGGGCTAAAAGAGTAGTGCAAAGTCTTTGAGCGAAATAGGCACATGTTTTGGTCATACAATTTTTATATTTATTGGTATATTTAATCATGTAGAATGTACTTCATGCACTGTCACTTTTCACTGGTAAAAGTGGCAGTGCAGCTGGTAGCCTTTTGGTAATTGGAATGCAATTGGAAGTTCATAGGTTCAAAGCGCAGGGCTGCCAGTGGCAGCAAGGTACCAGCCTTGCACATTGCTCCCCAGGGGGGGTTGTGTTGATTGCTGCCTACTGCTTCACTCAGGTAAATGGGTTAAATGCAGAGACAGAATTTCACATTGTTTACACTTTGTGCTGTGGTGTGTTCACATGTGACCAAAAGGGCCACTTTATTATTATTATTTTTTTTCCATTTAAAGAGTCTGTATAGATACAGATACATATAGATACAGACTAGGTGCTATGCTAACCATGCTTCTGAAGAGAGCACTACTTAGATAAGGAGAACAGTCACAGCTGTATGTCACCATTTAGCACCAGTTATTTAGGAGTCATTGTTATATGTGTTATATTTTGATGATAGTCTTCTCACATTTTAACACCATTTGTATATCAGTTCCTCGAGTGGACACACAAGTTATATTGATGGTAGGTCTCAGAATTATAAATTAATCTTTTAAATCATTTTGAGGTAATCAATCTCATCCAACTGGCAAACATGCATAACTTATAATAACATTAATTATGATTCAAACAGTATAGAAATTTTACCATTTCTAATGGTATTTATACACTTTGGAAACAATCATATGAGTGTTAACATTTACAAGCATGATGCATCAAAGTGCATCAGTAAGTAGGAAAAAGGAAGTCATGTTCGAGATGAAATGCATTAAGCTACTTATCAGAGGTTCGTCAACAGTTGAAATAAGTAGTGGGCATGTTTACTGGCCTTTTACCAGCTGTGATGTCACAAACTTCGATCATATGACTCTCACAAATTAGAAAAGATGTTGTGGTGCCATTGTAAGTAGCTGACAGATGGTGTGGCAGACCCCCTCCTCCTTTTCGGATTGTTTTTTTCTAGTTTGTTCAAGCAATCAGCAATCAACTCAAACAACTACTACATTCCTGGGCGAGAGAAGGGGGTCTGAGACACCATCTGTCAGCTACTCATAATGTCTTAACCTTAATATCCTTACCCTGGCAGTTTCATACCATTTCACATCTCAAGACATTCATATTGTCAAGGAGCAGATAAGCAGTTTTCACACCTTGGCTGATGCATAGTATTGTACATGGCTTCAAGTTTTAGTATGGAGTGTACTGTGCATTTCTGATGTTGTTGCCATCTATTGGGCATGCCTAGGTACCCCTACAGGATGGTACAAAGACATTCGTACACTGTTTTATAAGGAAAAGATTCAGCAAAAACCAAGCCTAGCATATGCTTATGATTAATCTTTTCCTAATGGAGTGTGTTGTGATTTTTGTACTGGACATGTTCAAAGGTTTCTTATGGACATTTTATGTTCCTGCAAGTACTTAACACAAGGTTAAGCTGGGTAAGTTGTAATAGTTCTAGCAATGAATAAAGTCAAACAAAGGAATATGAGAAAACTGCCCAAAACACATTGTCAAGGAAGCAAAACTTTTATGCAAATGTATTTGATTGAGATGTCAGTAATACTAAATGCCATAAAGTGTCCTGAAACTTTAAACTTTAAAATCATCCACAAACATCCCAACTTTGTGATAACAGTTTCAAACCAGCCAATCAATATGCCGATGACCCATTATGTAATTACACCTAACCAAACCATTTCAAACGATTTTGTTTTGGGACAGAACAAGTTTCTGAATGAGATATTCTTTGTAGCTGCATCACAGCTTATTACGGGTATTATTCCGTTTTGGATTACAAGACTCTACAGAGGAAAGTGATGACAGCTGAGCTGAGAAGATCATTGGGGTCTCTCTTTGTCACGAACATATGCACCACACGCTGCATCCACAAACGCATCCACAAATGCCCCACAAACCCCTCTTCTCCCATCCCCCCGGCAGGCAAAAGGTTCTGTAGCAGACTGGGCCTTCATGGCTCAAATAGTTTTTCAGATCAATTAGAACTGAACTGAGCCATAAAATGTACCCACATACACACACACTCACCCACATCCCGAAACAGAACATCTTACTCTCCTCACACAATTCATATACACACTAAACTGCCGCTGTTAATACCCCTCTATTTATTATGTACTCCACATCCTCTGTCCTGCTGCTGCCATTCTTTTCACATATATTGTTTACTGCTATCTGCATCCATTCTGCTTTTGCACTCCACTGCTAGAATATAGTATCTGTCATAATATTGTATTAATTCAAACATCAGCTACACTAAAAGTTTTGTGTTTTTCTCTCCCATTGCCTTTATACAAACGTATTTGACTTGACTTGAATTTCCTTGAAAAGTCAAGAATCCTTGAACAATGGACACAGTGTCTGAGTATGCCCAAGGAGGACTGGTGAAGAAACAGGGCCAGCCAAACTCATAGACATCATCCTTAGTCCTCAGCATGGTTTAGGTGTCTGGTGGAACCTCTCCTGTGGTCCCCTCACATCATCACACCACGTGCGCTCCCTAGTCATGCCTTGGAGACTCCATGTGGTTCTTTCATCACAATTAATCCTCTCTTGCTCTGGCTTTTAACTTGTGCTTCCTGTTCATGATTACCCGCACCTGTTCCTTTTTCATGAACTCATTAGGGCTCATATGAAAACGTTTCGGTTATAGTAGCAGGTACGTCATTTAATTATCTTCTGCAGTTCTTAACAATGTTGTCCGGTGTTCTTGGTTTCTTTAGTTTCATACGGGATTTAATATTATTTCCTCAGGTGCTATATATGTTTCTGCATAGTATGCATTAGTTGCGTAAATAGAACAGTGAGAGTTGTTTATCAACAGACAGCACCAGTTGTTTAGGTGTTACAGGTTGGAGATGGACTCCTCAATCTTTAACACTAAATGTGTGTAGTCTCAGAATTATACCTTCATTTTTAAACCAGTTTGCAGTAACTAATTAAATGCAATCACCAACACTGTGTAACATACAATAACAATAATGAAGAAAAACTGATGAAATTAAACAATTTACCGAAACAATTGTAATATGACTATTTAAATTATACAAAACTTCGGATTGTATACATTCAGCCTCACCTTTGTTACATTGAAATAAACATCCCTGTATTTTTATAATTTCTGTCACATAAAGCTAATCTTTTTATGTTTGTATTACTTATACATTAACAAAATACTAAAACACAATGAGACTTCCAGTGTCTTACTAAGTCACGCTGTCTGTGCCGCCCTAATAAAGAGTTGGATGTGGTTTGAGCAGGTTGAGAGACGTTCTGCAGTGTCATGACTGGGTCATCTGCACCATGCCACCAGCCGCCTTGGTCTCTGGAATACTGACACTCACCCCCCCACACCGCCTACACCGATCAGCTGCACCTATACCCCATCAGCATAGTGGCATCTGCCCATCCCAGGCAACTGTCGCTTATCAGCCGCCATAGTATTTAAGCCCAGCCAGACCTTAAGCTAAACTGCTCATTCACAGTCATGCAAACTGCCTAACTCTGCACACTTTCTGTGCCTGAGACCCTATGTAGCAAGCTAATAGCTGTTCTGCCACCTTGCACCAGCCCTGGACTTGGACTGTAGTTACATCTGTGCTTTTGTGTTTTGGCAGCTGCTCTCCCCTTGAATAATAAAGCTGTATCAACTAACCTCCAGCAAGTGTCCTCTCTGACCCCCAACTTAACACATGAACAGACTTCTCTTATTGCAGCAGGAGTACCACTTCCGCCTGAGGACACTTCCAGTCTCTGAAACCAACTGTCCAACCAGGCAATACGGTTGGACAACCTGACACAAGTGGTAGCCGAGTTGGTCAACTCTATCTGTCCCACGGCCACCATTCAACCCCCAATACAGATCACCCCTGCTCCTTTGGCTGCACTGGTGCACTCCAGCAACCAGGTCCATGCTTCCCTGTCTGAGTGTTATGTGGGAGATCCGACAGGCTGCCAGAACATCCTTCTTGGCTTTGAACTTTATTTTGCAGAGCATCCGGAGTTGTTGGACTCCTACAAAATCTCCATGTTTATCTAATGTCTCACTGGGCAGGCCCAGGATTGGGCTGCAGCTGTCTGGAGAGGCTAATGCCTGATCGTACTCGTCAGTTTGTGGTAGAAGTCGATGCTTCAGAGGTCAGACTGGGGGCCATGCACTAGCACTAGTATGACGATTCTAGTAAACACCACCCATGCACCTTCCTCTCCAATAAACCGGCAGCTACAGAGTATGTCATGTTCCACTGAGGAAGCTTTTGTAGAGCCTAAGCCCATTCTGCCGGCATCCATGATAGTCACTCTGGTTATGTGGGAGGCAGATGAAGGAAAAGAAAAACTGACCTGAAGGCAGCTCGCACCAAACAGCTGGCCCTCCAGGAAGCTTTATGTGCCGGAGCCACTGTGCGGACATGTGATAGAATGGACCCATACCAACCCTGCCACAGGGCACCTTGACATTAGAAACACATTAGAGCTTATTAAGAGAAAGTACTGAAGTATTAGTGGACTACCATGACATGCAAGATTAGAAAAATTGTGTAATCTTTTGCCTTTTATTCAATCACCAAAAGCCCTTGTGACCTGCCTGCCCCTACAGATACTAAACAGGCTGTGGTCCTACATTTCCGTAGACTTTGTCACTCTACTGTCTTGGTGGTGGTGGATCAGCTTTCAAAGGGATGTTGCTTTCAAGTGTCTTCCTTTTGCCATCCCTGTTGCAAAGGCACTCTTCCCATTTGTGTTTCATGTCTGTGCCAGCCGGTGGCGCAGGTTAGCGCTGTTGTCTCACAGCAAGAAGGTCCTGGGTTCAACTCCCAGGTTGGGCGCAGGGTCTATCTGTGTGGAGTTTGCATGCTCTCCCCATGACAACGTGGGTTTCCTCTGGGAGCTCCGGTTTCCTCACACCAAAAACATGCATGCATTGGGGATAGGTCAATTGAGCACACTACATTGCCCCTAGATTTGACTGTGAGTGTGAATGGTTGTCTGTCTCTGTATGTGGCCCTGCAACGTACTGGTGACTGTCCAGGGTGTACCCCGCCTCAGTCCATTGCAGCTGGGATGTCATGACTGGCTTACATGCACCACACCCCTGGCCACCTGTGTCTCTTCAAAACTGAACCTGGGCTTGCCCTCTGCTTCTGCATAGATCTTGCTTTCTCCCTATCAACTACACCTGCTCCCTGTCAGCATTGCAGTATCTGCTCATCCAACACACCTGTCCCTTATTAGACCCCAGCGTATTTAAGCCCAGCTAGATTCAAATGTTCTCCTGTCTGCAGTGCTAACTCTGCCACCTTAGACCCAGCGTGGCGAGTTAATGGCTGTTCTGCCACCCTGCTCTAGCCCTGGACTTGGGCTGAATTCACCTCTGTGCTTATGGAGTCAAAAAACGGTATATAACAAAGATCTCTGTTTCATGCCTTTGCCTGTAAATAAAAAGCTGTACCATTTCACCTCCTGCGAGTGCATACTCTCTGACTCCAACATTACATGGGGCTGTATTTATTGAAAAAAATTGGGTGACTACTGACTACTGACTACTACTGTTTGCTAGCAATGTTAGGATCATAGTTCCAGCTCTACCCTAAAGCAAAAACATTTATTGACCTTCCTTTTCAACATGGATTAAATTGTTTAAATTTTATTCTTCTTAGCATGCAATAGTAATTGAGTAATATTGAAGGATGTGTTATTTGATGACTGGTTCTTTCCTTACACATGCTATACCTTAGGTGACTTTTTGTGTTATCTTAATGTTAATTTTGAAAAAATACACACATATATGTGTCTCATAAATCTATTACAAAAAGATAGTAGTTCCTGATTTACTGTATGCATTCATTTATCTATGTGATGTGTTTGTTTGAGTGGGTGAGTTTGCGTTAGTGACAGCAGGCTTTGGCAGGCCTTTGGACAGGAGTGGTTCCTGGCATCTTAGTACCCTCTAAGAGACATACTGGCATAGTGCCTCTCCTTGTGATTGGATCCGAGAGCCCTGGGTTTTGACACTCTCAACAGGAGTGAAACCTTACTAGCCAACACTGAATTACAAAAGCATCTGCTAATGCTTCTCCTCTTGCTCAAATTTAGTGACTGTGTGAGCTTGCTATATCTTTTTGTACCTTTCCTCTCAGAACCATTACATCTTAAAGATTACAGACTCTAAAACTGACATGCATTGTGTTTAAGAGGAGGTGACACTTGCTATTTGTGTAGTCAAAAGAATTAGTGTCCACTGTTGCCACTAATAAAAGCAAAAGCCACGTTTTAAAGTATCAGTCAAGTCACTGTTGTCCTCGGGCCCCATTAATCATTTGAGAAAAATAAAACTGTTCTTACTGTGAATTACAATGTAGTTTTTTTCCAAACTTTTATGTATACTAAAGAAACAGTTTAAACTACTGAATACTATTTTGAATATTCAAACATTCCATTTTATTTATATTATTACATACACACCTTTAGCACCACTGAGATACCCTTGAGCAAGGTACCATCTCCACACACTGCTCCCTGGGCTGCCCGCTGCTTTACTTGGTGAATGGGTTAAATACAGAGAAAGAATTTGCTGTTCACACTGTGTGCCATGGTGTGTTCACATATGATAAATGGTCATTTTACATTAGTAGAATACAAATGTAGACAAAAACAAAGACATCTTTGGTATTGTAACAAAGCCTTAAGCTATTGTAGTAAAAAGGCATTGCACCTAACTGGTAGAATAATATTTATATTATTTATCTGAAATTCAGGACATTTATGTACTAAGCAGTTTTGGTTAACCTTGAATTAGAGCATAAAATGTCAATTCACTCAGCTTCCTTTTTAGGTTAAAACAATGATTTGTGGCCTCATGACAAGAACATCAGGTGCTTTGTAGAAAGAATATTACGTAAAAGGCTTACATTAAGTTATACTTAATTATATCAAGACGTAGTGGACATAAATGATCTTACTCTTCAGCTTCATCATCCCACACACTTCCTTTCATCAAAGGATTTGCCACGACAGACAATGGAGGCTGACTGCTCTTTAAAGACCACCCGTTATGTGTTACATCTGATTACAGTCCTTAATATTGCTCCATTGCTGTACCTCCCTAACTTACTGTAATTGCAACAAACAAGTACTGTTGGAAGTCAATGACAGCATGTATGTTCTAAAACGTAGACCAGGATTTGCAGATAGTGTAGAACAACATGTAAAATGTGCTAAATTCTTTTGTATTTTAAAGCATTTTTGCTGCCTAATAATGTGGATAATACAGAAATCAGTCAAATATATAAAAGCATATAGGCATAAGAAATTTCTTCCAGGATCAATAAAATTTTCTGATTCTGGAAAAATTTACAATAGTAAATTTACAATAGCTCCCATCGGTAAAGCAAGAAGTTAATTTTAAATAACTTTTATTTTGTTTTATTGGTGAACAAGACTTTTTAGTGGTTGTATGTGAATTGGAGGATGATTTAAGCTTCTGCTGCCTCCTTTAACTTCACTGTCTGAAGATCCTGGCCTTCTCTCAGGACATAAATGCCGTCATTCACTCCCACCAATTATAATAATGATAATGATCTAAGTCAGTGAGTTAGAGAGGTACAGCAATGGAGAACTGAAAAGAATAGGAACAGATGACATTGACACACAAGGAAAAGGATGATAGGAAAAGACAAACAAGAGAATGTTGTTTTAGAGACATTATTTTTCCTGACAATAAATGTAGCAGTGTAGCATCTGTTCAAACTGATGTAAACTGTACAGTTGGTTGGTGGTCATCTTTATATGAAAGGTCATCTTTAATACATGTGTATGTGTACCTGTATGTGTATGTGTGTATTTGTACATAAGAAAGATAGATAGATAGATAGATAGAGAGAGAGAGAGAGAGAGAGAGAGAGAGAGCCTTCATTCTGCAATATCCTGTTACATATTTTAAACATTATCCACAGATTTCCAGTTTCAAAACATGCCATTCACTACCCAGTTTAAATTATCTATATGTAAAAATATGGTTGAATTCACTTTACGTATGGTTGAATTCACTTTACGTATAATCACTTAAAAGTACTGTGACAAACTCAAGAATTAAAAATTTCCCATGAATTTCAAATTTCCTGTCACAGATACAGGCGATCATGTCTAAAATAATACATGAAATCAGTTTAAACAGTAAAATAGGAAGAATATTTTAATAAAATAAATAATAATACTATTTATAATACTACTACTTCTACTACTACTACTAATAATAATAAATCATCAACATCATCATCATCATAAAAATAATGCAACTTGTCTAAGTGTATAATGTTGTCTATAAGTGATAATACGTCCAATAAGGCCACTTGTGGATAACAGCACATTTTACTTATTTTTTTTGATGTCACAAAAAACAACACATGTTCTTCTGCAGTGAGGAACATAAGTATTTGAACACCCTGCGATTTTGCAAGTTCTCCCACTTAGAAATCATTTAGGGGTCTGAAATTCACATTGTAGGTGCATTCCCACTGTGAGAGACAGAATGTAAAAAAAAATTCAGGAAATCACAT